>JAEQBH010007222.1:0-310058 GCA_016808115.1 Tetrastigma voinierianum | reverse complement strand
TTATCATATAATTGGTTGACTTCACGGGCGATGTCTACGGAATAGGTAGGACCGCGGCCACGATAAATTGCGAAGATCTTGCACGGTACGAGGAAATGCAGTAGCATTAGTCGGAGACGAGAGTGCCTTAGCATACGAGGACCGAAGTCTTAGTAGCACTAATCGAAACGAGGAGTGCCGTAGCACTAATCAAAGAAATCTGGAAGTCTTAATCAGTGTTGAGACACTAATCCAGGCTCTGAAGTGCTAGTCGGAGTCTTGGGACACTGTCGAGAATCTTAGAAGTACTAGTCGGGAGTCTTGGGAGCACTAATCGGAAATCTTAGAAGTACTAGTCGAAGGACGGGAGTGCGAAGCACTAACGGGAGTCTTAGAAATTACTATTCGAGACGATGAGTGTTGTGTCATTTAATAAGCCCCAGTCTTAGATGGTTTTACAATTATGCAAGGGTCGGTAGCACTATCTTTTAATAGGGCAAAATTTCTTAGCCCTTAGGTGTTCATGACGGATCGTCCTTCATATCGCGATGAGTATGATCGCGTATGTAATCACACCTTATTCATGGATTCTTGATAGCCATGAATCACTTTACCCAGGGTTGGAATCACCCCATTGGATCGCGCCTGGCCCCGAGTTATGGCATTTTCATGCCAAGCTAGTCGGTTTCAGATTTCAGAGGACAATTTGAAATATTTATTTTCGATTCCTTGTCTCAATATTTGCACCGTATCTTTGTATTCCTTTGCTTCAGGTGCTAGGGTTCTATTCAACTAGAATGCCCAATTAGACATAGAACTCAGGATTACGTCCAGAAACAGCCGGACTACTCGATGTTCAAAGGCTGGAATCGAGAATTTTTTCTTACATGGCCCCACTTTAGTGAATTTTGGGCCATAGGGATCAGATTTTAGCGATGCCTTCTCTTTAAAGTTTGGTTCTCCTTAAAGTCTCTATTTCTTGCGCCTTGAATCCTCAAATCGGATAAGAAATGAGAATTTATGGCCAAATCTGGCCCAGGTGAAGCAAGGGAAAACCCGGAACAAGTTGTCTGGTACAAGCTAAGTTGTCTTAGGTACAGCTTATTAAAAATGACAGGAACACAAGTTGTACCGGGTACAAGTTCAAATTAATACCGGTACAAGTCTCCAGGAGTGCCCGAGTGTGTGTTTTTCTCCCTTTTTCCATATATTTGATCCCCGATTCAACTCTTACATACTTCTTGCACCTGAAACCATTTCAAAGTCATGCTTTATAATCTTTTCTATAAAATCATCTTTCAATTTTGTCTTCTTTCAAAACCTTTCCATTAATCTCTCCCATTAATATCATTCTAATATATGGGTTACCACCCATATACAAAACCAAGTACCAAGATTTGTTAGGGTTTGATCAAAACCACAACTTCAATTTCTTTCATTTAACCATGAATCCAACAACAAAGGAAGGATTCCATAATTATCTTGTTCCTTGTGGGATATACCAACCTTAATTTCAAGAAATCTAAGGTTAGGATGCAATTATATCAAAACCCTAGATTTAGAGACAAGATATTAACTAAATCAAGCCTTAATTTCCATGTGATCCATACAAAATCCATGCCTAAGTAGTTTCCATACCTTTTTGGCAGCTCTCCTCTTATGCTTCTCTTCTTGCTTCTCTTGCTTGCTCTTCTTAACCTTCTCCTTTCCTCTCGGCGTTTTCCTCCCACAAATGAGACCAAATTTGGTCTTTAAATTCAAATTTTGTTAAGGCCTTGTTTGGCCACTGACCAAAACTCATTTTAGTTTTTTAAATTTTTTCTTTATTTGCTTTTGGCCCATAAATTTTCTATTTATAAACGAAACTTTCCTTTTCATTTCACTTTAGTATCAAAATCTTGTGTATGACTTTTTGGCGTACAGACAATTACAATTTTGTCGTAAATCGTATAATTTAAGTTACCGTTTAAAGTGTTTAGCATTTAACTGTGGCAGTCAGTCTTCTGAAACCACTAAACATGTCTAAACGACTAGGGTATATTTCGGGAGTGTTACAATTCTCCCCCTTATAAAATTTAAAGTGCAAAATTCACACTCTAACATGTGCTTGCTCTATATCGGATCCTTTCTTTCATATCTTTTCACGAGAGGTGGAGCGTGACTCGCCAGGCACGTCAAAGCTCCGTGGCCCACCATCTCCTTTCTTAATCTTTCGGAGGCTGGATTTGAGTGCTTGATTCATTTAGTTGATATACGAGGACGGGACATCCGCATTAGGCGACACATTACTATGTAGGTGCGTCAGCTGTCTGAGACTTATCGAAGCGCTGAAGCCTAGGCTCGATACCAACTTGTCACGCCCAGTTTAGGAGACCTTGAGACTGAGGCGGGACTCTTTGCACGATTTTTTTTTTTTTTTTTTATTTTAAAGCAAGCGAATGCACATGGGTATGGCCCACATCTGTCTGGAGATCAAAATATATACACATAGTGAGTCCCATTTACAAATACAAAACTTTACTTTTAGAAATTTACAAATTAGAGCACGGAACTACATGTAGTGAACCCTTCTGGTGTGTTGGCCCAGTGTGTGCGGAAGTCTTCGGGGATGTCTTCTCACACTGCCTCTGTGATTAAAACCAGGTGCTAAAGGCTTTTCAGCAGTGGGAAACATGTGTCTTATGCATATACATTAATGCATAAAACAATAACTTGAGATAATATAAATTTTATGTATTTATATTATGAACTTATACGGGTATTTTTTACGATACTTGAGGCTTACTCTTGTCGGATCTCAGTGGAGTGCAGATCTTATACTTATTCAGAACTTATACTTATAACAAACTTATGTTTATTCGGGACTCAGTAGGAATTCTGAGAACTTATACTTATTCAAAACTCATATAAGAACATGTTTGTCAGGGCTCGTGGGAGATTCTGAGAACTTATACTTAACAGGACTTATTTTCGGTCGAGACTCGGAAGTGGGAGATTCTGAGAACTTATCTTATGCGGGGACTTCTGCACATAACAGACTCAATTCTGTTCGGGACTCTAAGTAGGATTTATAGAACTTATCCTTATATTCACGGGAGTTTACCCGCCATTAGGTGCAGGTAGGTATCGCAAGAGTGCGAGCGATATGCGATGTTAATAGAACTTATTCTTATACGGAAGTACTTGTAAGTACTACAAAAGGAAACTTATCTTGGTCTTCTGGAACTTACAGCATTCTTGCAGACTTGGACATGTATTTCAGATCTTATACATGTCTTTACGAGGAAGGGGCTCATACTTATCTTGCGAGACTTATATTGATCTTACAGACATATACTTATCTTTGCAGGAACTTATCTTGGTCTCTTGAGAACTTGGACATGTATTTCGGATCTTATACATGTCTTCTGAGGCATATACTTATTTTGCGGTCACGAGTACCGTGGAGTATCTGAACTATATGTGTTGAGGCAAGTACCCTTGAGGCCCTTCTGAACTTGCTCTTATGTTCGCACGATGCGAAGCCCGGGTAGTGCTACGGGGCTCATCAAATCCGAGTACCGTAGGTACCACGAACTTAATCGATTCTGAAATGCAGTAGGTACCACGGGAGATTTAATGTCGGATCTGGTACTCTAGGTACTTGGAGACTTGATGATGCGGGTACCCATAGGTCTTCTGAGAAACTGTCAGACGAATGAGAACTTAATCCGTCACAGGTACCATTGATCTTCTGAACTTAATAAAGGTCTGGGGCTGAACTTATCGAGATATAGGGAGTACCCGTGGTACTAAGGAATTGCTGAGATCTGGGGACTTATTAGATACATGAGTACGTGGAATGCTTCTTTGGACTTGACCCGGTGCGAGTGCTCGTAGGTACTCACAGACATCGGATAAAGGTACCCTTAGGTACTACGGAACTCATCGGTCAGTGCAGTGGGTGCTACGGGACTATTCGAGGGAGACGGAGTTATTCGGATACGGGACCCGAGATTTGTTGGGATACAAGAGTACACATTGAGTAACTCCGCAGAACCACCTCAAGTCGGGACTTAATGTCGGGACGAGGAGTTATTCGAGAGACGGGAGTACCACCAAGTACTCTGGAACTTCATCGAGCGAGAGCAGAACCTATTTAAATACGAGGAGCACGTGGGTACTCTGAGAACATTTTCGAATCACGAGAGTACCCATAGGTACTCACGGGCAGTCTGGGGTACATTCGAGATCTTTGTTCCTTATTCTCTTATTGAGTCTTATCATATAATTGGTTGACCCTGAACCCGATGTCACGGAATGAGTAGGACACGACCTGATAAATTACGAAAGATGTGCTACGATCTGCAAAAATCATTGGCATTAGTCGGGGTGGGAGTGCCTTAGCACTTAGCAGGGCGGGTGTGGCACTGTGAAACGCGAGGAGTGCCGTAGCACTAATCAAGAAATATCGAGTACTAATCGGGGTCTTAGGAGCCTTGTCGGGAGCGTCTGAAATTGCTAGTCGAGTCTTGGGAGCACTAATCGGAAGTGCCCAGGAAGTACTAGTCGGGACGGGTGCGAGAAGCACTAACGAGGGAATCTAGGAAGTCTTGATCGGGACGTGAGTAACGTGTCATTCAATAAGCGGTCTTAGATGGTTTACAATTATATGAGGTCGAGCACTTACTATCTTTTGTAGGGCGTTCTTAGCCCCCTTAGGTGTTCATGCGGATCGTCCTTCATATCTTTTGGTAGGTATGATGCGTGTGATCACACCTTATTCATGGATGCTGTGCTTATGAATCACACTTTGCCCGAAGTTGGGATAGCCCCCGATCAGATCATAGGCGGGATTGTAGGCATTTTCATGCCGGCTGGTCGGTTTCTGGGTTTTCTGGGAGACGATTTGATATTTTCCGAGTGCCTTGTCTCGATATTTGGCACATGTATCGCTTTGTATTCCTTTAAAGCTAAGGTGCTAAAGGGGTTTCTATTCAACTGGAATCACCCATGGTCGAACAGGAACTCTCAAGTTACGTCAAAACGACGGACCCCACTCAATGTTAGCTGGAATCAGAATTTTTCTTGCACATAGCCCCTTTGAGTGAATTTTTAGGCCACTTGGATCAGTTTGTAACCATTGCACTTCTCTTTAGGATTTGGTTCTCCTTGAAAAGTCTATTTTACGTATGGAATCGCTCAATCGGATAAGAAAATAGGGGAATTTATAGCGAAATCACAGGTCGAAAGCTTGAGGGGCTTAAGGAATAAGTTGTACCGGTACAAGCTCAAAGTTGTACCAGTACAACTTAATAAATGACCAGAACACAAGTTGTACGGTATAAGTTCAAATTGTACGGTACAAGTCTCAAGGAATCTTGCAGGAATGTGTGTTTTTAATGCACCATATATTTGATCCCAGTTCAACTACATACTTCTTATACACCTCAGAAACCATTTCAAAGTGTCTTATAATCACTTTTCTACTCAAATCATCTTTCAATTCACCTTGTCTTCTTTCAAAACCTTTCCATTAATCTCTCGATATCATTCTAATATGAGTTACCACTCATATACAAACCAAGTACCAGAGATTTGTTGAGTTTGGTCAAAACCCAACTTCAAATTTCCTTCGTTTAACCATGAATCCAACAACAAAGGAAGGATTATAATTATCTTGTTCCTTGTGGGTTATACCAACCTTATTTCAAGAAATCTAAAGGTTAGGATGCAATTATATCAAAACCTAGATTTAGAGACAAGATATTAACTAAATCAAACGCCTTAATTTTCATGTGATCCATGCAAATCCATACTCAGTAGTTTCCATATACCTTTTGGCTTGGCTCTCCTTTTCTCTTCTCTTCTTCTTCTCTTCTTCCTCTTCTTAACCATGCCCTTCCTCTCCCACGTTTTCCTCCCACGAATGAGACCAATTTGGTCTTTAAATTCAGATTTTGTTAAGGCTTGTTTGGCCACTAGGCAACCATTTTTAGTTTTTAAATTTTCTTTATTTGCTTTTTATTTATAACTCTTTCTATTTATAAACAAACTTTTCTTTATTTCATTTTGGCCTCAAATCTTGTCAACTATGACTTTTTGGCCCCCTTTTTGGACAAATTACAATTTTGTCCTTAAATCTTGTAAATTTCCGGGTCTCTAGTTTCCGTGTTTCGCATTTAACTCATGAAAGCGATTAGTGAGAACTCTGAAATCACCACTAAACATGTCAGCGACTAGAATTTATATTTCGAGTGTTACGAGTTTGGGAGTTCTCCCGTGTTGATATATTGTACTATGAGGTCCATCCAGGAAGGGGAGACCTTGCCCACCTGACTTACTCGGGTAGTGATAATTGAAGAATCCGGCTGATAATAGATGGGCAGGAACACTGTTTCTGTCATCGGAAGAGAAGCGGTTACAGCGGCTAAGGCGTTCGCTCTCTCATTGTAGTCCTTGGGGATGTGTTCGAGCTTCCAAGCTGAAAAGATGCCCAAGCGTTGCTTAACCAGGGATACATACTTTGCCATTCGGGGGTCTCGTGACTCATATTTTGCGTTTACTTGCCCTACCACCAATTAAGAATAACTATGAATCGGAAGCTTATTGGCTGACATTATAGCTGCCAGTTCAATTCCGACTAGGATGGCCTCATACTCTGATTTGTTGTTGGAGGCGTTGAAGCCCAAACGGATTGCATGCTCAATCTTTTCCCCGGCCGGATATTTAAGTTGCAAACTGATGCCAACTCCTGTTTTCTAAGATGCCTTGTTTATATAAAGGGTCCACCGAGTTCAAAAATTTGTCGGAGCTCATTCGGTTAAGGGGATCTACGCTGAAATCTGTAGGAACATGTCATTTTTAGCGATTTTGGCTTATGCGAATCTAGGTCGCTCAATTCAATTTCCCATCAGGCATCCTCAGGGACAAGTCATGCTTGTGAATGAATTGCTCGAAGAGGAGGTAGGAGTTAACCTGGCAATGGGGTGTGCTTGGAAGTATGGGCGAGCTTCTTAGTTTTGCTACCAGAAAGGGCTAATGCACTTTGCTCGGGGGTGGTTGTATCGGGTTTACTGCGTCGACTAAGGACTTCATTGGCCGAAAAATATTGGCCTCTTGCTTTCCTATTCTCATCTTCCTTGAACGAGGGGCAGCGCTCAACGAGACATACGAAGCGACCCAGTATCACGAAGAGTGTTTCGCCCGACCGAGTTGGGATTTGGAGGTTCTGAAGATATTGTTTGCTGTTTGTGAGGGCTTTATCACATTCCTCATTCCATCAGCGATTTGGCCCCCTTGAGGGTGCGAGAATGACTTTAGACGATACGTAAATCGAGTGAACCTCCCCGGGCGACAATGAGCCAATCGGTTGTTGTACTTTAGCACTACAGAAGCGGGAGGCTGGGAGTTCAAAATAGCTTTAAAATTTGGCGGGGTTGGCTTCTATCCCCCTCTGAGTCACCATGAAGCCCAAGAATCGGCCCTCACTGACTCCAAAGGCGCACTTTGAGGGATTAGGCTTCATACCGTACGCCCTTAGGAGTTCAAAAGCCTATCGCAGGTGTTTAGCATGGTCCGGGCGTTCCTTGGACTTACTGACATGTCATCGTATAAGCTTCTATGGTTTTCCTAGTAGTGGGTTGAACATCTTGGTCACTAACCTGCGATACGTTGCCCCCGACTTTCTTGCTTTAAACAAGCGCATCACATTGTAGCAGAACAACCCGTGTGGGGTGATGAATGTTGTTTTAACGTTTGGCGGATGCATAGGTATTTGATGATATCTGAGAGAGCATCGAGGAGCAACTGACATCATATGCTTTCGACGGCGCATCAACAATCTTGTCTGCTCCAGGGAAATTGTCTTTCGGGCATGCCTCATTGAGATCGTAGCTGGTCCATACACACTCTCCATTCTAGCCTTTTCGGGACTACCACCACATTGGTAGCCACTTGAATTGCTATCTCCCTGATGAATCTTCTTTTTTAAAGATTATCCCATACATGAATAACCCGATGACGGTCTAGGTGGAAACGCCTCACTTTTGTCTAGGCTGTGGAAGGGATGACGATGTTGTGAGAGGCATGTACAGGGTTAATGCTAACCGTATGCGGAGTGAGTCGGTGAGAATATCCATATTCTGGGCAGGAACCTGCTGTATTTGTTCCTTCTCCCCGCTGGATAGGAGGGAACTAACATATGTGGACTTATCCGGCCCGTCTAAGAGTATTGATTCCAAGGGGTATACGGCTAATCGCTTCCTGTCCTCCACCCTTGCTTGGGCGGCGAACTGTAATTACTATTATGAGGTCTGGGTCTCGAGGGTCGAATTGTAGGAGCTTTCATTTTTCTCATGCTCACCGTCGCGACGGAGGTTGGTAGCATTGGAGCTTCTAGTTAGGCGCTCGAGGAGGTCAATTTACTGAAGCGCTGGTCGGTGGCGATCATTTGATGATGGTAGGTCGAGGCAGCGACTTTCGCCGCATGCATCCAAGCTCGGCTAACAATGGCATTGTACGGGCCCAGGTCCTCGACAACCGAAAATAAGACTTGTTGAACTACTGGCCTGCCTTGACGGGGGAGAACAATGTAAGCCCATTATTCTTTGTGGTGCCTGATGAAACTGAGGACGGATTCTACCAACCCGAACTCGGCTGTCAAAAGAGATGTTCATCTGCTAAAGGCGGGCCGGTTAATAGCAATTCGGTCGTATTTGCCAGTAGTAAACTAATTGATACGTGCACATCGAGGAAATGCGTTAATACATAGAGTAAGAAATGCAGGTGCATCATGGTGGGAGTAATGACCACTGGGCGGGTTAAGCGGGGAGGGAAAGGAATATAGAGGCGATCGATTGGTTGGCTTGTTCTTACGTATCTGGGATGTGAATGGTGACTCACTTGGGCTCGAGGTTGGCTTTTTCGCAACAACCTCCTCTTTTGGCGGCTTAGTACGTGCGGTCTTCAATAGGGCACTTTAGTATGTAATTTATATGGTGGTAGGAGTTCGAAGCCAGGGAGCTCACGCTGCGGCCCCATTCTTTCAGCTGGGCGACCTCGGCTCAGCAGGTAGATCTCCAAATATCTCCTAAGGTGGCTATCCACGATTAACCTTTCCACAAAGTTTCAAGCTTAGACATCGGTTGGTCTCATGCCCGTAGTGCATGTGGTAATCACATCTCGAGAGATTAGTTCTTGTTGTGTGGGATGGCCCGAATTGGTGTGGGCCATTTGAAGTCGAGGGTGATCGGATCGAGGAAGGAGTTTGTCGTAAGAGATGTTGAGAGGGTAAAAGCTGCGGGGTTCCACTCTTTTCTTTGAGGCGGTCGAGAGCATTTCTGGTTCTTCCTCTGACTCCCCTTTTGTTTAGACTGTCCCTTAGTGGTCGGCTTGCTGCTTTGGGTTTTGATCATCACGGTTTGAGAGGTTGCTCGGATATTGTCCTCCAGCGTTGAATATTTATCCGTCCGTCTGTACAATTTCTCCATGGTCGTTGGTGGATCAAGAGACAGCGAGTGGAAGAATGGAGATTGGTCGACTGAAGCTTCTTGAAATTACGGAGGGCCCGCGCATCCGTAATATGCAGTCAATATGTTGGGCCGACCCGAATCGGAATTTTCTAGTGAAATCGCGGATGGATTCGTCCTCTGCTTGAAGATGGTTTGTAGAAAACTGATATTTCCCTTCTATCGAATTGAGCCGCAGTCTTTGGGAAACAAATGAAGCCTGACTTGGCGACGAGTTGATAGATCTCCGTGAGAGTTTGTGAAACCAAGCCAGGGCGGGCCTCTTCAAGCTGGCCGGGAACACTTTGCATAGTAAGCGGTCGTTTCCCGCATTAAGTATCATTGCCTGAGTGAAATGCAGCATGTGATCATATGGATAAGAGGAGCCATCATACATGGCAAAAGACGGTATGACAAAGCCACAGGGCGGTTCATAGCTTAAGATGTGTTGGCCCAGCGGGGAGGATAGCATGTCTTCAGGCCCCCGGACAGTGGTAGATGTAAGCATGTGAGGCCCGGGCGGCCAGTGCAGAATACATGAACGAAATGGTAGTTGCTTTATGCCCCTTTATGCCATGGGCACATTGCGAGACTTTGCTCAGATTGTCGTCACTCTCTATTGATTTATCTTCGTACTCGGCGATGCATGCCATTGACGGAACAACTAGAATGACACGGGGGCCTCTTTCTTGATTCAACCTCCACGTTGTTCTTGGGGTGAATCAGTGTGACTACCGAGGATAACTCGTCGTCCCGCATTTCTTTGCATCACTATCACTGGCGGAATCGGGCTCCTTGCCTCTATTCTGGCCACCTTCGCGGGATGGGTGCTCCCTCCGCATTTTCACCAGATCCTCTTCGAAGCGGGCCGCGGTGATGCGTTCTCGCTAGCTGCCGAGATGGTGGCACGGTTCTACAATTCAATCATAAATACGGCTTGCTCTTCTTTAGCCGTTTCCCTTATCATGGCCTTGATGAAGAAACTGGTCCTCAAGGGACTGATTTAATGGGTTGCTGGCCATAGCGATAGGATCCGACGAACAGAATGAGTGAGCGGGAACTACTGAATCTTAAGGGTGTAGGGGATTGCTTGATAGCCGACGTAGCCACGTCTTCGCACGCCGGCCAGCTCTTTTTGCTTAATTACCGTTCCTGACCGGCGCCAATTATTTGTCTCTTGGATTCTCGAGTCTCGGATCGGCTAGAGGCATTAACTGCTTGTGAGGGCACCAAAGCAAGCAGGCATCGGAGGTGGTGTCTTGGGTAGCCTCTCAGATTTTAAGTTAGACAGAGAAATAGAGAGCGTAAATATATTCGTTTTTCAGTAGGATATCCCCCCTTTTTCAGTTGTGATTCCTTCTTTATTTATGAAGGAGGAGGATGATCCACTTTTTATGGAAAGTGGGTGATTGATCAAGGAGGAGGATGATTGATCCATTTGCGCATCAGCCATTTTTCCTTTTGGATAGCCAAGTCATCCGAATCTTATGCCTCAAGAATCGTTTGATCATCCTAAGGACAATTACGTACATGATTTGTGAAACCCTAGAAAATCTAAATTTTAGAAAAAAGGTAAAATAGTAATTTCGGTCAAAAAACCAGAATTTTTCTCGATCTTGGATGACGAAACAAATTTTACCATTGAAATCGTGTCGCGAAATCTAGTTACCACATCGAATTCCGAGACAGTCGGAATTGCACGTTTTTTGAGGCGTAGGGTGTTGGATGACGCATGACAAAAATAAAAAGAAAAGAATTCGTAGAGAAAGAAAAGGAGAAAGAAAGGAAAGTAGAAAGAAAAAAAAAGGAGTTCGAGCGTTCCGCGGTCAAAGCTCGATAATTCAGAGTACTAAAGTTGTTACACGCAGCGCGATCTACATGTGGACACAAAAAACTTGGAGTTTCGACAAACTCCATAAGGTAGGAGATTTTCCTACTCGGTTACTTTGAGTCTAAAGGCCATAAAATGGTATGGGCTGTTTATGGGAGGCCGTGAGAGGCCATGAAATTTAGTTCCAAAAAAAAAAAATTGGAATTGGATGGTAGAGATTTTATGCTCGGTTTTCACACAGTCCATGACTGTTGTGGGTTGAGGTTTGAGATCAAGATTGATGTCTCTGGGTTTGGGTTGCTTGTTTTGTGATGAAATGATGTATGGATGCATGAAACCAAGCCGGTTCTTATTTGTGGAGGGACCGTGAGGTACCTTGTTGGATGGGTCCAAGATTGTGACATTGTTGTGTGTTATTGCTTCTATGAATAACATGCTTTGTGTGAAGAGTATCATGTTAGTATATGCTATTTGATGTATTGACATGAATTGCATGGATTTTAATTTTATGTAAGAATTATAATTGTCCATGGTGTATTAATATTTCATGTAGCACTCATATATACATGTAACATGAAGGAAAATTTATTGGCATCATGCATTTCATATGCCTGATCTGATGCGCGTCGGTCGGGTGTGGGTGCATGGTGGTGAGTATTCACCGGTGTTGGTGAATGGGTTGTGAGCTCAGAAAATGTGACAAAGTCCAAGGTTGAGACTCACGGATGTGTAAATTGATCAAAATGATAAATTACATGTTTTGGGCGGAGCCAAATGTTGGAAAGACCTAAATGTTATTCACGGTTAGACATGAATCCCGATGATGTAAGTTCGCGAAAATGTTGGAAAGGCGTGAGGCGTCTTGCATTGAAAACCCAAAAATCCGTGGCCCACAAAAGAAAAAGAAAATCATGAAATGATAAATTAAAATTGGAGGGTTGTCCAATGGTTTAAGTCATTGGGTTAAATATCAATGGCTAGTTTCCACACTTGGCAATTGCAGGTATGGGGGAGTCGGTTGGGACTCAGGTTGTGATCATGAGGGGTCGCATCTCATGCATGACACGGAACATTTCATATAATGTTGCATAAATTGTATAAAATGTGATTGATGTTTATGTACGCCACCATGCATTTAGGTGGGGAGTGCTTAGCGTAGGAAAACTTATCTCGGGACGTGCCACCGGGTCGTGGGACCCCTTTCGAGTCTGGTGCAGTCACGGGCGTGGGGACTCGCATATGGGGCGCATGAGGATGAGGCCGGATAACGGCTTTGTTTTGTTTTGTCTTGTATTATATTCGAGTAGAACCAAAACATGTATACCTTTTTGTTGTATAAAAGGACTGTTGGTTAAATAGTCTATCATATATTTTTATATATTTGTGAATTAAATATGCAGGAATGAGTCTCAATATATGAGACAAATGAGTGTGATATCGGGATACTCGATATTTACAGGTTTCCGCAGGTTGACGGGTTGTCAACGAGACCCCCGAGATAAGGGTGTCACATGATTTGTGGGAGGATGTGTTTTCGAGTTGTGAGGGATTAGCCGGGAAATTATTGGATGACCATCTTCTTAGAGATGGCAGTCGGCTAGGAGAGGATGTGTCCGGGCAATAAATCCCGCAGGCCTTCGTTGTGATCGGATAGTCCACGAGCCGGGATTCGGGCTATGGTTCGATATCGTGGCGTACGTGTGAGAATCTTTCCCAGAGCGACTTAGCAGGCTTTTATATGTTTGGGCCTTGAATAGGGTGCGGTAAGCGTAAATGCCAGCATATTTGGTTAACTATAGTGGTTCATTGGCCCGATTATAAATTATTGTTTCATAAAGTAACTGATTAGCAGTAACTAATTGAAGGTTAATTTACTTATATAGAAATGATACAGTATATTATGTAAATAAGGATAGAATGATGAAAAAGAGATTTGAATATTTTAATAAGAGCGCACAAAATAAGCTATGAGAATATTAATATTTAAATCCTATCTACCACAATATTTTTTTAAAAAAAATATCTTTTATTTTATTCAATATTTATATAATATTTGTATAACATTCTAATAAATTTATAAAAAAATAAAAATATTATGATAATTATTTTAAAAAAAATATGGGAAAAAATTCATAATAAATTATTTTTTTAATAAAAATAATTATCATATCTAACCAAAATAATTTAAAAAATCAATATTTTAATTTTTATCTAAATTTTAAATTTAAAAATACAAGTGTAAGGGGATAAATGTGAACAAAAGGAAAAGTGTAAAGGGTTGAGTTGGAAATGTAGATAACAATGATGGAAGGATAGATATAGAAAAGAGCTTGGGTGGTGTTTATTTTCTTAATCTTTGAATAGGAATTTTTGAGGCTTATCTTTGAATAATCTTAATAAGCGTTAAGTATTAAGTTCATTTGTTTTTAATATTGGATAATGAGTAGGGATGACGACGGGAGGATTATTTTGGGTTACAGTCCACCGAGTCATGTCGGACGAGTTTGGTTTAATTATGTCGAGTTTTAACGAGGTTGAGGTTTATTTTCTCAAATCACGAGACGAGTTCGGACGGGTTCGGGTATTATTCCCGACTCACCTCGCCAGATTTTTATTTTAAAATATTTTATTATTATTTTATTTTTATACTTTAATATAAATAATAATAATTAGAATGTTTTTTTATTAAATAATTTATAAAAATTCATAATATTTTTATTTTTTATGAAATATATTAATTTTAATATAATAAAAATAAAAAATGAAAAATAAATACAAAAATCAAATGTAAACGAAATGCGTTTGTGAATTTTTCATCACTCTGCATTCGCCGTCTTGTTTAAATTTTTAAATGTGACGGGTTTATAGATTGAAAAAATAAGCAGAAGCGAGATCGAAGTGGGACGTAGTCCAAAAACCACTCGTGTCGTTCCTGGTAGTGAGTGTTCTTGGCGCCCCGTTCTTTATTGAGTAATGATGAAATTTTTAACTATTTTGGTGGAAGATGAGCTTTTTTTTTTTAAATAGAAAAAATCGAATATTTCGTTTTCCGATTCGAACTTTTTTTAAAATTTTAGGAAATAAATTGAAATTTGAAAAAACAGCAATTAAATCTTGAGAAAATTTGATCGACTTTAGGCTTCCCGATCAAAACAAAACAGCCCTTACTCATGAATTGGATAGTGCAAGATGTTGGTTTTAATATTTTAAAGTGCAGGGGTAAATGCCAAAAATATGAAAGCATATGGGGGTATGAATGCATTATTCTTATTTTTAATTGATTTTGTTAGTTCTTTGTTTGCCCATGGGTGTTAGATTTTCCAGGAAAATTTTCAGAAATTCTGGTCTCCGAACTAAAAGTGGATTGTAATTTGTGAAGCGAGAAGAAAACTTTTGGCATAATTCTTTCAACATTTGTTGTTATAATGTTTAAAAAGATTTTATTAAACATAAAATTATTATTTTGATCCATAAGTTTCTATAGTTATTTTTAAAGAGATAATGCTTATTGATTGAGTGTGCTTGATATATAGAATGAGTCGGCTAAAAGCTTTTTAGAGAATGGCAGCATCGATCGGAGTTAATAACGTAATAAATAATAATCGAGTTAATCATACGTATTTGATAATGCCTCTTGATTAAAATCTTTATGATTGACTACATAGAATATTGACGATCGCGGATTTAATGTTTATGTCTGTCGAGATATGTTTCTTGTTGAATCGGCTCTGTCTACGAGAGCGATGCGATTATATCTTATATGAATAGGCAACCAAGCCAAAATCACATCTGTAAATAAATTGATGATAAAATTACAAAAAAAAAGAGTAAAAACTTAGATCTATGTGAAAAAATCACTTTATTGAAAAGAAAAAGATTAAAATATAATAGAGGGGTGATTTAAGACTAAAATAGGCAAAAAAATAATCTATCTTTACTTAAGGAAAAATGCCTAATAGAAAAAAGGATGAGAAAAGAAGAGACAAGTGACAGGTAAGGTTTAGATAAGTTTATATAGTTAGATGATAAGGATGATAAGGAATTATTTTGATGTTATGTATAAGAGACGGGTTATGATAGGGATATTTTCGATTTTATAGGTCCGTCCAATATATTACTCTTTTCATATGTCTATTTCGTTTTAGGGGGTGGGAGTGACACCATAGTTACAATATTTGTAACTTTGTGAATGTTCATATATTGGACAGTTTAATTTGAAAGATTTTTATTTCTTGACCTACAGGTCAGAAAATGTAGTTCCTAAGACAGACGCGAGCGTTTGGACCCATCCAACTTTGGTTCCGGAATCTGAGGTGGTGAATTTGAAAAACAAAAAAAATGATGAAAAATGTAATTACTTACCTCAAATGCTATTCATCTCCGTTAAGAATAAGTTTTTCCTGGGTCATGTCTTACTTATGTGATATAGTGTTTAATATTTCAAAAAAATTAGACATGGAAAAAGATTAGTCACGGGTTTGAGTTTTAGTAGGAATAGCTTACTATATAATAAGTTATAACTAAAGTGTTTAATTATCAAAAAAAAAAAATAATAAAATGTTTTTCTAAAAATTGCTGACATTTACAAGCAAGGTAGAAATTTTTGGAAATACATAAGACATTATTTTAGTACTTTTTGAAAAACTATTTTTACATTTGTATTTAGTATTTTTTAAGTTTTATATATTTAAAAAAAAAGAATGAAATATATTGTTTATGTTTTCCTTATTACTCATAAAAAAAAATAGTTTTCAAAAACTAAATCGCTTTGTTAAAACCTTTTTTTTTTCCTCATTCATTATACAATATTTTTAGACAAGGTCAATGTCAAAGAAAAACGAAAAATAGTCAAGAGTCAACAAAAGAAAATGCAAAAGAATAAACACAGGATTTACGATGAAAATCATAAGGTAAAAACTACAAACGAGGAGAAATTTACTCATACACTTGAGTGAGTACAAAATTGGATTATTTTGATCTTTAATTGCCAAAGAAAACCATAAAGACTTTAGAATATACAATATATTTATAGGAATATGAGAATTTGAGCAAGTCCATATCACCGTATAATAAAATCCATAATGTTGCATCGAGAAACTTTTGAAGTTTGGTCGAGCCGTGTGATTTAATTTTGTTTTATTTTTATATAAATCTCGTTTTGATTTCTGAAATCTGAAAAGCTGTAGTTTCAATTAACTGATTGAAAAATAAATAAAAAACTAAAATAAGTTTCCATACTCTGTAATAACTATAATTTTTATTAGTAAAAAGTATAGTAATATTTAAATTAAATTTTAAGTACTAATTTTTAATTGGTATGACATCACTTTAATAATTATAGTTCTTAGTTGAACAATTTTTTGCCCTCTATAAAATTTTGCCAAATCAAAGCATATTGATTGCAGTTTATTCATTTTTTCTTTGTATTTTTATTTTGTTTATAGTAATCGTGGCAATTGGAACTTTAATATTAGATTATAGAATTACCAATTTATTTTTTTCAAAGATTTAGTTAATCATATTAATAGTTAGGTTTTTGGTTTATATAAATAATAAATTGAAAAAACGATCATTTTTTTATTTTTTTTATTTTTTGTGGCATGGTTCGATGAGGCATGGGACAAGACTTCGAAAAAACCCATGTTGTTGCAACTTATTAATTACTATTCAATGTCAAGGATGTGGTAAGTTTCAATTGATAATATAACAAATGAAATCAAAAGAGAAATCCATAGTTAGAATAAGGTCGAGTTTGTTTTTTGGCTTTTTATCGAAAAGTAAAATAACATTCAACATTCAGCATGTTTGTTTTTTTAACTTTTTGATGATTTATTGTTAAATTTTTTAATGTTTTGACTGAATAGAAAAATTCAAAATATTTGGTTTTTTATTTTTTTTCTTAGACTTTATTGGGAACTCGAAAAATAGTAGAGAAAGAAAAAAAAATTAAGGAAAATGATTTTGGCATGTATGATTGCACAAAAAATCAAATATTATCAAAATTATTCAAAATTGTACATATTTTAAATTTTTTTAATCTTTATATAATAGAAAGAGTTTGAATAAAGCATATAATTAATTTATTAAATTTAAACTATTTTATATTTTATTTAATTTTTTCCTTAAAACTTTTCATATAGAAGTTCCAAACAGACCTTATATATATTTTTGAATGTTGTTTTTCTATTTAAAAAAATTAAAGATAAAATCATATACTTTATAATCCAATTTAATTGTTATAATTCTATTTCATGCTAATTATATAAAAACATATGTATTTTTAAATTTTTATTCTCTCAAAATTTAGATAAAAATTAAAATATTGATTTAAAAAAAAAACTTAAACCTATTAAATACTATTCATAATAACAAAAATTTCTATTTAGCAGTAAAAAAAAAAAGAAACGCTACTAGTTATAATACAACACGATAAGGAGCTTATCAATAAAGATGTGGACACTGTTTGGCTAGTAAACATCAAAGAGAACTAAGAGGAAAGTGAGAAACAATCAGAAAGAAAACCCCAAAGGCTTCAATTCTCCCATCCATCTCCTCTTCCTCCTCCCACCATCGCTCTTCGAGTCGGGGCTCGATCCGCTGCCAGTCGAGTTTGCCATAGCTGAAACCGATCGAAGAGAGCCAAATTCAGTTCAAAATTAACCAAAGAAAAAGAAATAAAGAAATTGACAAAGAATAGATTCAGGTAGTGTTTTACCTCCTGCAGCTGGAGTACTGGTTATGCTTGTTGCTGTGCTGTTCCCGGCGTCCTCGAATATCTTGGCGTCGGGTGAGCCCGGAGGGAGCTGCAGAAGAGCTGAATCCAATCCGTGTATAGTCCAAGAAAGCAAGAACAATACATCAAAATTTGACAATTCATAGCCATACATGTTCATATACTTAGCTTAATTAATTACCTGGACACTGAGATAGGTTGGCAGGTGCCTGACGGAGCGGAGGAAGGCTGAAAGCAAAAGGTAATATTGAATCCAAGATTCGGGTCGTCTCGATCTTTGATCAGTACGCATAAGCACTTCTTGCTTTTCTGCAAGACCTGTTTGAACCCACCACAGCAGTCGGGAGTGGGGGATTTCCCTTCACCCTGAACATAAGGAAGACAAGTAGCGAGGCCGACGAGCTGGTCGGCGCACTCCTGCTTGTCCTTGGCGAAGTCTGCTCTTGCAGACATGACCAGCATCAGCACAACCATGCTTAAAATCCCCAGATTTCTCGCATATTTTGAAGCCATCTCAAGGTGTTTGATGTGTGCCTCAATGAAAAAAAAAAAGAGAGACGCCTGTGGTGGGCTGGTGGTGGACGGTCAGTCCTCTTTGTACTGCCACTTTTGATTCCTACCCTTTTTTGGATAAATGGTGAAAACTGCGCTGGCTGCCGGGCAGCCTCAGAAATTGGTGGGGTTGTAATAATTGTGAAGGCTTTAATTTTTGTCAAGTCTTGATGGTGGGTTTGGCATGTGAAGGCTTGATTTGTCGTCTTCTAAAGAGAGGGTATGGTTCTCAAGGTACATACAACAAACACTTGCCCTACACAAATAGTGTCTTAGGATAATTGGATTTGTGGTCTAATGAGAAGCAGCCATGGTTTTAAGTTTTTAACCTCCTACTAATACTTCTTTACCTTCTCTAGGACCCTCCATTTACTGCTTTTAGTTGGCATGACCTCATCAATTCATTCAACACTTGAATCCAAAATACAACACAATTTCTTGAGTTGTATTGCATTGGCATCGATCGATTTCTAGTACGGATAACAACGGGACAGATTTTTTTTTCTTTCAGGTATGGAAAATGATTTAAATAAACAGGGAGGGATTGGAATGGGGCTGCCCCTTCCTAAACGCGTCCCGTTTCCATCCCTAATTTTTAGTGATTTAGTTAATTAGCTTGTTGATATTAATGTTCCATAACAACTCACACCCAATTATATACATACTATTCACTCAATTAAAACACATTTACTTGATTAAGAGGAAATCATGTTCATATCATGTTGGGAATTATTCCTTTAAATTGATGTGAAATGTGACAATCCATCTTTATATTCTATGTGAAGAATTTGTTTTGAATAAAAAGCTTTGAATTAATGGTATGAGTAAAAACCTAAAGAATTAATTAAATACAATAAAAAAATATTATGACTTGTTTCAAAAATCTATAAATTGATCTTATCAATTTTGCTTTTGGTTTTTAATAATTGCATTTGAAGATCTTTCAATCTTTGATGAATTTTTTTTTAATATTTATTATTAAAATATTCTTTAGATTTTTTTTAAAATTAAAGCATATTTGATAATTAGAAAATTGTTTTCAATTATTAAAATAATAAAATAAGATGTTTTTAGATAATATTTTTTAGTTGTTTTATCAAATATGTAGAATGATTAAAAATAAGGTACTAGATCTAATATTAAACTATAAAACATATCTAAAAATATTAAGAATATATTTAAAACATTTCAAGTTTTAAAGAAACTTTTATTTTACAAAACATTAGATAACAGTTATTAAAAATTATTTTACAAAATATTAAAAATTATTTGGAAGTTATTAAAGAAGCCTTATGATAATGTGCTTTTATCATGTGTGTTCAAAATAATAAAATGTTGAAAGAAAAAAAGAGTAAGCAAACAAGGCAATAAAACCCTCTTTCCGTGGGCAACGTTAAGTGTTTCCTTCATTTAGAGGCAATTTATTTATAGGTATGATGTGAATTGAAGGAAAAAGACGAATTGCAGTTGAAAGTACATTAAATTTAAGTAGTTGTTCTCATTATTCCACACATCTGCCCCCATTACTCCTTAGATGATGTTCTCATGACTTTGGGTCAGAAGATTTTGTCCCAACCCAGGCCCAACCTTTCTGGGCTTTAAGCTTTTGGACACACACAACTTTGGGCTGGAAATTACAATAATTATATATATATATATATATATATATATATATATATATATATATATATATATATATATATATATATATATATAATTTTTAAGGAGAGTAAATTTATTGATTAGAGTTAGCAGCATAATCGAGTAAAACTCTTTGAATCAAAAGTGTTAAAAATTTTAGAAAATGATGTAGCATCCAGGTTAATAGCAAAAATGATCGGCTCAATGTTTACACATTTGATAATCCAAAAATGCCTAGAATACCTAAAAATCTAGATCTATAGAATACTGATGAACAAAATTTGATCTGATAACTTTTTCGGATCGAATTTTTTGCATTTGTTCCACTTCTTAGCCTGTGAAGAAGGTAGCTGTCGGCGATCTATTATCCATCCTTGTGATTCGATGACAAAACAGTCGCGATAAAAACCTTGAAAAAACAAAGACAAACTTAGATCAGTGTTGAATGAACCACTTTATTGAAAAAACCCAGATCTAGGGAAGACAACAATGAAAAGGGTGATTTCAGGCTAAGAATGACAAAAAAATAACCGATTATCTTGAAAAACAGAAAAATAGATGGAAAAAATGTAAACACCAACTATATCCAAGCATGAGCCAAACCTTTCCTAAAATTTTTTGTATATATTTATATTCACTTTGCATATTAGGTTACAGTATTACAAGAATTTGAGTATGAGATCTCCTGTAACCCCATTTCATTTATTTATCACTTAAGTCATGCCTCAAACGTTTTAATTGTTTTATATTTAGGAGTTCAAATATTATCTAATTTTTTTATACATCTATTCACTTTTTCTATTACGTTGTAGTATTCGAACTTGGAATTTCCCACATCCTATCCGATCCCTTCACTACTTGAGCCAAGTCTCAAGACCATCTAAAAAGTATTTTTGAAACATCTATATATGTATCCATATCTATATCTATACTACTATTAGAGTTACAAGATGTTTTTCTCAAATTTTTATAACAAAAATGTTCTTTACCTTCACTTTTACATTCTTATTCCATATTGCCTTGTTTTAATTTATTTATTCCATAAATGTTCTTCACCGATCTACTTATTTTTATTTGATAATACGAATTAATATGGCTTCAAAACCCAATTAAAAATTAAGACTTTTAAATATATTAAAAGATTGAGTTTACATTAATTATTATTTTAATTTTTTTTATAGAAATTGGTTTACATTATTAGAAAAGTTGGTTTTAAATGGACAAATTCAAAAGTTATTTGCAAAACTAAACTCTTGCAAAAGTAACTTTGAAAATGTCATTTAGGACAAATAATACCCCATAAAGTATAAAGAATAATCATGATAGCTAAATCAGCATGACATTTTTTGGCCCTATCCTACATTATAACTAGATCCCAAAACCATTTTTGTCTGATGGGCTAACTCATTTTATCCCGATTTTTTGAAGGATTGGATTGTAAAATTTATACTTAAAGTGGCGGGTCAAATAAATAATTGGCTACGACTAGCTTTGGTGTAAAAAGTATTCATTTTTTTATGTAAATAAATAAATAAATAAAAGTATTCATTTAAGTTAAAATAAATAAAATAATTTTGATGTAAAAGTAAAAAAATTATTCATTTTTTAACAATATACTGTTTTTTTTTTTACTTTTTATCCTTTTATATATATTCTTTTATTTACCCTCACTAATTTATTTCCCTTACAATCTTCTTCATATTTGTTGAGAACCAATCATAGTTATGTATCTATATCTTAATTAATTCTTTATTTTCCAAAAACCATACCGTGAAATCTTTATATATTTACTACTATTAAAAGTTTAGAGATGTTTTCTCAAATTGCATACCAAAAAAGATTTTTTGTCATTACCTTTTGTTTCATAAATGTCCTCACTTGGGTCAGAGGTAGTTCTCAATTGTTTTATGTTCAGGAGTTCAAATATTATCTAAAAATTTGAGGACTAAAATAAGGGGGAATAAAGGTAATTATTTGAAGATGGATAGAATAAAAAAGTACGAAATTAAGTGGTTATCTAAAAAATATTTGCATTTCTTACACATTTTAGTCAAAGATAAACACCTTCAATCATTAACCATTAAGATATTATCTTTTTGATAATATAGATATTACCTTCAAGGTATTGCATTGGTGAGTGCATAAAACTTATTACTTTCATCGAATATAAGTCTAACAGGATTTAAAGACCTGTATTTTTGTGCTCAAATAAAGAATATGAGTTATGTATATTTATATAAAATGTGATTTGGAATCTATTAAAGATATATATAAAAAATGTGACTTGTATAAAAACTATAGTCACTTATTAATTAAGATATCAACTAAAAACATGAAGAGAAGAAGGTATACATTGTTAAAAGAAACCCAAAATAATCAAACTACTAATTAAGATATTAAGATAGAAAACAAGCGTAAGGTTTCATGTGGAAACATTTGAAACCTTAACATAATAAAAACCACCTTCTCCTCATTGATCAACAACAGATGTTGATTGTTCAAAAAGTCCAATAATTGGCACTTAGATGGATATGGATATGGATATGGATATGGATATGGATATGAATATGAATATGAATATGGGGAAGTCATTTTAGTCCGAGAAGCCTCAACTCCATACTCTTTCATCACCCAATTTTCATTTCGATATTCTTTATTATGATCATAAACATAAAGATGTCCTTCTATCACTTTCAATCTAGCATCATCTAAGTTCTTTATTGGAATCGCCATTTCCTTAAACTGCTCTTTTTCAAAATCAAACGCCAATATGACAGGATTGGATGAAAAAGAAGAAGAAGCTATCCAGTGGACTGCCCCGTGTAAAAAAACTCCCTTCTTATATAAAACTGAAACATGATGTTTTTTCGGAAGAATAATAATACTTCTCCAATCATTGGATTTGAGAGAGAAAACAGCTATCCTCGTATTTTTATCATAATCCCAGAAACAACCTGCGACAACTTGTAGTCATCACAACAAGAGTCATATCCAAATCAAAGAAAACTTTTTCTATCTTGTAGCCTGATACAAATTAGCCCAAAACCCGGTTCAATACCGAAGTAATCTCTTGTGGTTTCCATGATAACCATGATAAGGATTTGTTGGGAGATGGTTGTATTGTGTTATGAGGCTAGTTATTAGGATTTGTTTGAGTTGTAAGGCTTATTTTATTATTGTGCGTTTAATTTATATTATTTCCAGTTACATAATGGGCCATGTGGCCAAGTGGAGATGGTAGTGGGATTATTAGTGTTATCGATAGTGGGGTAGTTGGGTAGTGGTCGGTATAGTCTTTGCCTATTCTGTGGGGTAGTTCAGTTTAGTGGTTATTTGATTAAGGTGACGTTTATTTTTTGACTTAATACTGAAGTTAAATAGCTTTTAGTATTAAGTTATTTGTTTTTTTTTTAAATTTCACGATTTATTGCTGAAATTTTTTAAAAAAGTTATGAATAGAAAAAGTGAAAATATTTAGACTTTATTCGGGAAAAAGTCATTCCAGTAAAAATAGAAAAATCGATCGTTGTGTGTAAACGAGAAGAAGAGATGATAATACATTTCTTAGGGATGACGGGAGGGTTTGGGATGGGCGTTCAAATCCGACTGGAAACACGTTTATTTTTATCGGATCTGAAACATCTTATTTAAAATTAAACAGGTAGGGATGAAGATAGAAAATTATAAACTCGTCCCGTTCACGGTATTTTTGTTTTCTTTTTAATTTTAATTTTTATATTTGCTTTTTTTATTTTTATTATATTAATATTTTTCATAAAAATAGAAATATTATGAATTTTTATAAATTATTTATTAAAACATTATAATAATAATAATTATTTATATTAAAGTATAAAAATAAAATAATAAAAATTATTTTAAAATATAATCGGGATGAGGCTTATTATTATTATTTTGGATCACGTGATTCATGTCGCCTTGCCGTTAAGTGCGTTTACTTGCTCCTCGAAACAATTTATTTAACCATTTCGAGCTTTATTTTTAAATAAACTTGGCCAGTCATTCACGACTTAGGATTTTCGTAAAAATCTAGTCGTGAAATCATTGACGAAACTGTCGTCAGAAAATCGGAATAATTTTACGTTTGTCTGAAATTCAGCCGAAACTACGGGTCGGCTGGGATTTACATGAGGCCAATTCTTGTGTGATCCGTTTGTCGTCAGAGATCTAGAAATTTTATAGACTTCACGAGACAGCCGTGATTTATTATTTTATTAACGTTTTGCTTGTTTGAAAATTTATTTTCTTGGGTTTTCTACCAGGGAATACGTCTTGCACGAGCAGTTTAGTTGAGAAAATGTAGCAGCCGCGTTAAAACCGATTAAAATTAAATCAAACTGTGCCATTAAGAAGCCGAGAAAGGCGAGGCTGAAAATGTCCGTCGTTCTGATCACCTCATTATCTGGCATATTAAAAAATAAATAAGCTTGTCACCCAATATTATTAAAGTCTTGTCGATATTAAAAATTTGAAAAAAATTATATTCAGTATTACACCACCTAAGTCTAGTTCTCCATCTATTTATTCTCAGGATTATGAAAAGAAATTCACTTTTTCTGTTGCTATCAAATTGCGAGTCAAGAAGGAGGATTAGGCCCCTCGAAGGGGCTACTTTGGTTTATTTTATTAAAATTTCCAGCAACCATAGCATATTGTCTGGTAAATGGGTTCCACAAGACAATACTAAGAATCCAAAATATAGCCATGATATGTTGAGTTCATGATATTCTTAACATCAGTTAAACAGTCTTAAGTCTAGTAACTCACCATTATCATCATTTACGTTGCTTTTTAACATCCCAACAACTGGAACATTCTTTGGAATTTACGGATACATATATTATATATAATCGAGTTCTTGCTTGTGTTTGTGGATTTTGGCGAATTGAGGATCAACCAATTTTTACAGACGCACTTTGAACGTTGTAGAGACTTGACCGAGTATGTCCTCAATGATTTCACCAGCTAAATCTTCCATCTCCATTTCCCCACAACCATACATACACTCTAAAATAAATTCGTAAACCCCAAACCCTAAATAAAAGAAATAGAAGTAAGGTTTGTTGTGTTAAAGTTTTGAATTATATATATTATTTATTTATTGCACAAATTTAATTTATTTGAACTATATATAAAATTGACTTAGTTTTTCTTATTGGCTTAAGGTGATGATTACCTAAGCCTTTATTTAATTTCTTTTACTTTACTGTTATTTAATTTCTTTTTACTTGACTGTCAAAAGAATTTTTTTACTTGATTGAATAGATCACTTAAAGTTAGTTGTAAATCGTTATTTATTATTCATATATTTTTTTTTCAAATATAAAAAATATATAAGATAAGAACTACTTTTAAAGAAAAACATATATTTTATTTCTTATTTTATAAAATAATATTCTATAAAAATATATTTTTATTACAGTTACGGAAAATAATTTTCACTTATTTTCAAAATATTTATATATATAGAGAAGAAATGATTTCCTCATTTTTTAGTTTATCTATGAAAATTCAAATATAATTAAAATGAGTTTAAACACTTATATATTATAAAAGTTATTAATATTTAAATTTGACAAATTAAAATAAACCAAAATAATTTTAATTAAAAAATATAATGATTTAGCATTTTGACTTTATTTTATTTTTCTTATCTTTATTTTACTTTTCCTTTTTAAGTACTAGTTTATTTAGTGGCAATTATCCCACGATCTATTTTGGTAGAGCTAGGTGTTGTGGTAAAGCAGTGATTAATATAGCTACATTTTTATTAATTTGGCACTGTATCTTATGTGGGTTATTAGTAGCGGTCCAAAATCTTAAAAATGTTAAAAAAAATTTAATTTTACAAATTCTATCTTTCTTCAAATAAAATAAAATAACTATATATATATATATATATAATAATAATAATAATAATTAATAATAAACAAACTTAATAAAATAATAATGTTAGAGCACAATTATAACCAAAGTACAAATCACTCATCCTCTATCGTTATCCTCGATGCTAATTGAGTCGTCATCACCTATTAAGTGCAAGAATTTTAGAATATTAACAACATAAATTTCATTTCTATTTGGAATAAAAAAAATATTTTTTCTAAAAATATGTATAATAATGAAATATCCTATTTGTTTGAAAATTCATCTTGATTAAAGATATTATCATATTAAGAAATAAAAGTGTATAATTTTTGTTATTTTATTTTAAAAAATAACAATATTTTTTTGTTACTAACACTAGTTTTAGTTATTATTTAATTTAATTTCTCGAGAAAAAGCTTATATATGATTAAATAAAATATGAAAAGGTGTAAATATTTAAAATATAATTAATGAGATAAATAAAAATATATTTAATATTAAAACTGTAATTTATTGAATTCAAAAGAAATCCATAATTATTCATACAAGATCTTTTAAATATTAAATTATCATATAAATTATATTAAAAATATACATTTAAAATTGAAAATAAAATAGTTAAAGCAACAAAATTTAATATATTAATTATATATTATAATAATAATTATTTTCCTATACTACAAAAGTAGAGATTTGAATGTTTTCAAAATCGGATCAGATCAACCGGTTCGATCGGTTGGACTGTGAACCGGCATCAAAACTGATCCGATTCAAAGGTAAAAATCGTTTTTCTTTGAATCGGTTGTGAACCGGTGAAATCGGTGATTAAACCGATCAAATTCATTTATAATTTTTTTTATTTTTAAAACATTGGATTTGACTACACGCTATAGAAAATCTCAAATCTCAATTACTAAGCTGATTATTTTAAAAAATAATTAAATAAAGATTTCGAGTCAATTGGGCCAACCCGGACCCAACCGACATAAGCCATGGGTCAAAACGGGTTTGACCAATTTGACCCGTTTTATTCGGGTCTTAAAATTTACAGCCCAACCCTCCAAAAAGTTGGGTTAAAGTGAACTGGTCTATTCGGGTCAAAGTTTATAAGGAATGGAAAAACAAGGGCAAAATAAAAACCTTTAACCATTAACCATTAAGATATTGTCTTTTTGATAATATAGATATTACCTTCAAGGTATTGCATCGGTGAGTGCATAAAACTTATTAATTTCATCGAATATAAGTCTAACAGGATTTAAGACTTGTTATTTTTTAGCTCAAATAAAGAATATAAAAAAAAGTCATTTAGGCATTAAGATATAAAAAATTTGACTTGTATAAAAACTATGATCTACTTATTAAGATGCAAAAAAAGAAGATATTTTTAAACAAGTCATTTATTCTTTTTTTTTAGTAATGATGCTTTACCATACACTGCTAATAATGGAAATTCATGTGATTTGTACCTCTATCACAAAAGTAATTCAACACAATCAACCAAAAACATATGAAAGAAGAATGTATACATTGTTAAGAAATCGAAATAATCAAACTATTTATTAGATATTAAGATAGAAAACAAGCATAAGCTTTCGGTTCCCGTAAGCATGTGGAAACATTTGATGCCGTAACATAATAAAAACACAACTTACCTCATATCATTTTCTTCTTAATTTAATCACTTCAAATGAAGGAGTAAATTAACAGAATAGGGTGAAACGAGTCTCAGTAAAGAAAGGCGATCTCAGATATCAGCAATTTCTCATAAGTCATGGCATCATTTTCTATGTTTTCTTTATGATCCCACAAGACTACTTTCTCATCATTGATCAACAAGAGATGTTGATTGTTCAAAAAGTCCAATAATTGGTACTTAGATGGAGATGGATATGGATATGAATATGGGGAAGCCAATTTAGTCCAAGATGCTTCAACTCCATAATCCTTCATCACCCACTTTTCCTTTAGATATTCTTTATAATCATAAACATAAAGATGTCCCTCTATCACCTGCAATCTAGCCCCATAATTCTTTACTGGAATCGCCATCTCCTTGAACTTCTTTTCTTCAAAATCAAAAGCCAATATAATAGGATCGGATGATGAAGAAGAAGCAGCTATCCAATGGGCTGCCCCATGTAAGAAAACTCCCTTCTCATATAAAATCGTAGCATGATCTTTTTCCGAATGAATAATAATACTTCTCCAATCATTGGATTTGAGAGAGAAAACATCTATCCTCGAATTATTATCATAATCCCAAAAATAACCAGCAATTAACTTGTAGTCATCACTACAAGAGTCATACCCAAATCCATAAAAATTTTCTATTTTGTAGCCATCAACAACATAGCCGACACCTGGTTCAATTCTGAAGTAATCATAGTTTCCACGGTAAACATGATGATGATTTATTGGGAGATGATTGTATTGTCGGGTAAATGGGTTCCACAAGACAACATGATGATACGAATCTACAAGACAAAGCAACCCATCGCAAGAATCCAAAATATAGCCATGGTTTGTTGAGTTCATGATATTCTTAATATCAGTTAAACAGTCTAAGTCTAGTAACTCACCATTATCACCATTTCCGTTCCTCACAACATTAATATCGGAACGTTCTTCGGAATTTACGATGCATAATCGAGTTCTTGCTTGTGTCTGTGGACGATGGAGGTGGATCTTGGCGAATTGAGGCTGAGAAATTATGCTACACCAATTTTTGCAGACACACTTCGAACGTTGTAGAGACTTTACTGGTAATCTCAAGAGTATGTCCTCAATGATTTCACGAGGCAAATTCTCCATATCCATCTTCCCACAACCACATACTTGTAAACCCTAATCCCAGATAGAAAATAAAAGGTTGAGATTTATAGGGTTTTACGTATTATATCTTTTTTTATTTTGTAAATTTAATTTATTTGAAGATAAAATTGACTTAGCTTTTCTTATCCGAGAAAGCAAGGTGATGATTAATCTAAACGCTTTATCTAAAGGGAAAATTATGCTATTATTTATAATTATTGATTTATTTAAAAAATAAAAGTTTATGAGGAATTATGATTTGTTTTTAGGAATATAGTTATTGTTTAAAAATGCTCCTTTTGAAACCAAAAAAAAAAAAAAAAACAAAAGGAAAAAAACAGATTTTTTAAACGTTCAAAAACTCAAAACAAAATGATTTTTTTTAAACCTTCTTCAATTTGCTCAAGATTTTTATAGATTTTTTTTAAAATGTTTATTTTCATATATGGGTTCTTGATTTCACTACAATTGTTGAAAATTTTGAGTATTCAAAGTTTGTTGTTAATGATACTGAAAAATATGATATGAGTTTCTTGCATTAAAGTGTCATATGCGAGTTTGAATTGAAGTAAATCCTTAACAAAGTCTTTCAAAATCTATTATTTTAAAAAAAAAATCTATTTATTTTCTTCATTTTTTTGTTTTCTTACTCTAAAAGATCATTTTTAGAACAAGAACTCTCTCCCTCCTTCCCTTGATGCCAAATTCATCGTAAACTTTTTTAGCTAGAATCATATTAATAAATCATAGCATAATTTTTCATTATCTAAATGTATAAATTTTACTTGATTAGACAAATCTTAAAAAAAGTTAGTTATAATCTCCCATTATTAATATTTTCAAATATAAAAAGTATAAAAAGATAAGTCGCTACTTTTTAAAGGAAAACTATATATATATATATATATATATATATATATATATATATTTTTAATTTTGTAAGAATATAACATTCCTCTTTCATTACCTTAATTAACCCTCTCTTTCTCAAATTTGTGGTGTTTTTTAAGAGAAAAATAATTGATATAAATATAGAATCAAAATCGTTATACCTTTGACTTAAGTTAAGAGGCATCACGTGGCGGGTGATTTGATTTTTATACGATAGTATATCTTTGTTTTGTTGAATTGTCGAGAATCTGAATAAATGCATATAGTGAGGCAGAAAACCAGTATCGTGTGGAATGGCAATGAAACTTGTGTAGAACAATGATAATATCGATCACTTAAGGTGACTAAATCAAGAAAAAAAACATATAAAAACCACTTTATTGAGAAAAAATATGAAAAAAAAGGTGTAGAGGGGTGATTTTAAGCTTAGAATGATAAAAAAAAAAAAGGAGGCTAGGATTTAAAAAAAAGACAAATTTTAAATTCAAAATGGTGGTGTTAAATCTTTATAGTTGTGTTCGTTTTAGGAAGAAAAGAAAAGAATATATATTAAGCAAAGAAATATAAGTCTTAAAAAGGGAAAAATTATGTTATTGTTTATCATAATTCTATTTTAAAAAAAAAGTTTAAGAGGAATGGGATACTCATTTAAAAATAATTTATATTAAGGTGTTATCAATGTGAGAAGGAGTTCTTGTTTAAAAAATACACTTTTTAACAGCATTAAAAAAAAAACATTTTTTTTTAAATAACAAAATTTGAAAGATTCAAAAAAAGGAAAATAAAGTGTATTCAAATATATATATATATATATATATATATATATACCTCATATATATATATATATATATATATATATATATATATATATATATATATATATATATATAATATGTTTGTACATAAAATTTGGAATTACTATTATTTTAATTTTAGTTTTTATATTTATCTTTTTTATTTTTTAGATGTTTTTATTTTAAAATATTAAAAATATAAATTCCGTAAAAATTTGAAAGGGAAATTATAAATATTTTAATGAAATATTAGAACATTAATTTTATACTTTTATAATTTTTTGGCACAGACTATATATTTTAATATTTTAAAACATAAAACATTCAAATAATCAAAACAAAACTAAAATTAAAAGCATCAAATGTATTTCCATTTTTAATTTTATGTACGACACATATTATATACTATTTTTGAATACATTTACCATTTTTAGAATAGTTTTGAAAACATAATAACATCTATTTTTATAATTATCTAAGAATTGCTGTTATTTAATTTAGTATTTTTATGATATCTGTTTTTTTCATAGTAAAAAAACTTGAGCCGACAATGAATCTCTGTTTTGTACATTCCTGCTTTGCTTTTGAAAGCGTCAATAGTTTTAAAAATAAGAGAATCGAATAGGCCTTTGGAAATCTACTTTTAAAGGAAAATATATGTTTTATTTTTTATTTTATAAGAAAATAATATTCACTCTTGCTAAAATTATAATTAACTATTGTAATTTTTAGTAAAAATTAACATTGCAGTTACTTCTAATAGGAATTAAGGCCTTTGTTTTGGAACTGTATCAAGGAATCAAGAGAGTACGACAAGAGTAGGTGATAAAGAGGTTGATTTCACATGCAATAGTTCTCATTAGTCATGACATTATTTTCTGTTTTTGCTTTATGATCCCACGAACAAGACTACCTTCTCCTCATTGATAATGATCAACAACAGATGTTAATTCTTAAAAAATTCCAATAATTGGCATTAAGATTCATTTAAATTATTCTAAACTCAATCACGGTTCAACCATCAATTCACTGATTTGACCCATGAAACATGAACTAGTAAGACGATTTTTAAAACATTGCATCATTCCCTCACCTTCAATCTAGCAAAATAAAAGTTCTTTATTGGAATTGCCATCTCCCTGAACTCTTTTTCAAAATCAAAAGCCAATATTATACATCATCATCATAGGAAGAAGAAGAAGCAATCCAATTGGCTGCCTCATGTTAAACAACTCCTTCTCATACAAGTTTATCCAAGATGTTTTTTCCAGCTCAATCCGCACCGATAAGTAGAATTTCAATAAGAAAACATCTATCTTGGTCTCACTTTCACCATTTGAGATGAAAGCTTATACTATCTCCTCACTTACACAAGTTCGTCATGATGTTTTCCTACTTAATATAAATTTCGATTAAGCTAAATATATCTTCATCTAAGCTTCATGCATTTGAGATGAAAACTTATACTATCTCTCCATACAAAAAGTTCATCTCATGATGTTTTTCCTGCAACCATAGAATTTCAGTCATAAAATATCTATCTTCATCTCACTTTCACCATTTGAGATGAAAACTTATACTATCTCCTCACATACAAGTTCATCATGATGTTTTTCCTGCAACCATAGAATTTCAGTCATAAAATATCTATCTTGATCTCACTTTCACCATTTGAGATGAAAACTTATACTATCTCCTCACATACAAGTTAAATCGTGATGTTTTTCACGCAACCATAAATTTCGGTCGTAAATATCTATCTTTCATCTCACTTTCATATTGGGATGAAACATCTTTATCTATACATACAAGTTCATCATGATGTTTTCTGCAACCATAAATTTAGGTCATAAAATATGCTTCATCTCACTTTCTGTTTGAGTTGAAAACTTATCACTATCTCCTCCACTTACAAGTTCATCCTTGATGTTTTCTGCTTTGTCGATTCTCAGCCAGCTAAATTCCAATCAGAAAAGCATCTATCTTTGCTCTGGCTTTCGCCTTTGAGATGAAAAGTTTTGCTGTTTCAAAATTTTCCTTTGTAGGCTGATGGAATAGAACCCAAAACCTTGACTACATCCGCTCTGAGATTGTATGATTCTAAACCACTAGGCTACAACGTCACATTTTCTAAGATATGTCCCTCATGTGGTTAATCCTATCCCGAGCTTAAATTCTGGCTCCACCATGGTTGTAGTCATCAATAAAACAGTCACAATACCCAAACAAATCCATAACAAGTAGAAGAGCCAGACTCAAGTGCATGATAGGAAACCTTAGGATTAATTTGGTGGTAGTTAATTTATTGTGTTTTCTAGTATTTAGAAATAGGTTAAAATATTTTAAATTTCAAAACAAACTTAACATCGTCATATATTTTTAATGACCTAATGCACTACTTAAAGAAATGACTTCGTTTTATTTTGAAAAATATTTTAAAAATGGTTTGGAATCATGAATTTTATTTTTGTTTTATTTTAAGAAAGCAAAAATAAAAGAAAAAGCTACAAAATATCGCTCTTTATGGAAAAAAAGCAAATTTAGGAAAAATCGGAGTTAAAAAGGTCAAAGGATGAGTTCTTGCTCGAGAAGAATGCGTATGGCCAAGTAGCAGCTTTCTAAGTCCACACAAGTTAGGTCTTTTCTTAAGCAATTAAAGAAAATACGGTTTTGGTAATGGATACGATAGCAGCGATAACGATATATGTCTGTAGAAATATATATAAATAAATTGATAGATAAAATAGATTAAAAAAGCTATCAATTAGGAAACAATAAAAACAAAATATTGGTTATAGATTAAAAGTCAAATTATTTATTTAAATGATAAGCGAAATATCATGCTAAAAACTAAGCCAGGTTATCGTTTCCCAGAACAAGTCAGTCTTAAGATTCCATTTATTTGGAATTTACAAAATTAGCCATGTTGTTTTGAAAATTTGAAAATTAGGTTGAAAAAGAGACATTTAGGAAAAAGAAATTTTATTTGAAATTTTTTTAAAATAGAGTTTTTACTTTGAAAATCTTGATGATTTTTTTAAATTTAAGAAAAATGAACTTTGACCGTGAAACTCTAAGGAAGGAGTAAATTTTGAATATTGAATTTTGTTTGGAAGTTTGAGAAGAAAATCACTTTGAATAATAAAAATTTAAGGCTCAATTTTGATTTGCTCCGTCTCTTAAAAAGGAGGAATTTGATTTGAGATTGAAAAGAAAGATCGAGATTTACTGCTATAATTGTTATTTTTATTACCCCTTGCTTATTAAGTTAAAAGAAATAATGGATTGGACTTAGGTGGTGTTTGTTTTTACTTAATCTTTGAATAGAACTTTTTAAGCAATGTGAGGCATGTATGCATTAATGTAGAGCCCGAGATGGTTGTATTGTAGTAAGGGATTCTCTTTTTATCTCTAGTATAAAAGGGGGGAACCTTTCTAGGGTTGAGGGGCTAGGGTTTTTAGGAGGAGGTTTTTTTTTTTTTGAGGAAGCTAAGGGTTTGAAGGAATAGATAGCATTTTTTTAGAAAAGGGGATCGATCAAAAGGGCAAAGGGGGTTACCATTGGAAAAGAGGGAGATATTTTTTTTTTAAGAAGAACTTGGTGATTGGGAAAGAAAGACAGAGTAGGATATCCAGATTTTGAGACCCATAGAATTTTTTTAGGTACATTGTTGTAACTCATTTCGTTTTCTTTCTTTTTAATCATCGTTTATCTTCTTTCATTTATTATGTCTATGGATCTTTATTTATTGATTGCTAAACATGAATATCAATGGTCGATTTATTTGTTTGTGATTCTCTCATGGATTTGTCAAAGATCATTGATAGTTGTTCCTCCTCGGTTTCTTAGTTCGCATTACTTGTTATCTTTCTAAAAGGTTATTTTGAACCCACATATAAGCATTTAACCCATGAATTAGACGGTGGATTAGGATTTCATTTCGAGTTATCAGCCCGTTCTTCATTATATTATCATAAATGTCAAATTCGTGAGACCTTTATTTTTATTTTTTTGCAATTATCATTTTTATTTATCCTACTTAGTTTGCTTGTTTTTTATCTTTTCCACATTTTTTGTGATTCTCAGCGTAGAAGTGGATAAGAATGAGATTCTAACCTTTTATTATTATTTTTATTTTGATTTTTCCATTTTCTTCGTTTCATGGGTTGGTGCAGGGTAGATTAGAAGTAGGGAGCATAGTTTACCTTTGAATGGAGGCGGAACTGGATGCTTTGTTTTTTGGGGTTGTTTTTTATCTTATTTATTATCATGACCTTTGTTTCGAGGTTACAATTTTTCTTTTATTTATTTCTTTTCTAATGTTCAACTATATATGCTAATTTATTTCAACCCACAGACGAATGGAATTTGTATATGTAGATTGTGATTGCGTGTAGTGTAGAGAATGAGGCAGAGTAGTGCACAGGATGGTCACGGGGTTTTATTGAGTTATGTTTCGCCTTTTAGGTTGGGGATTTTACTCTGGTTTGTTTTGAGATATGTTGTGGTTCCATTCACGAGACGAGTGGTGTCAGGTCGTCATTTTGTTTGCTTGGTATGGATGAGTACTTGGGGTGCCTATTGATGCTTTTTTTTTTTTTTTGAGATGAGGTTGGAGATTGGGTAGGATTTTGTAGAGTTGAGTTTGTTTTAGTTAAGTTTCAAACCTTAGGCTGTGGTGGAGGTGAAAATTAAAAAGAAAATTGGCTTTGATTTGTCCGGGTTTTAATTCCTGAATTACAGGGAGAGAAAGTTGAAGAAAAGAGTTTCGTCTATTTCAGCCTTGATCCTTAGGTTGCGGGAAAATTTGGCAGCTATGGGTTTGTTGGGGGTTGGTTCGTTCGTTCGATGAAGAAGACTCATGGGGTGGTCCCTTTTCATAACTATCCACTAATAACCTCATGTGTTTTATTTTAAATGATTGTATTCTCATTTTATGTAATTTCCATCCCCATTTTGTTTAATTTCTCTCTTACATTCTTTATCCTCTCATCTAATTGTTATTATTTCACCGTAAATATCTTTTATACATTTGAATGTTATTCCATTATTATTTTTTTATTTACATTATATATGTTGTGATAGTAAGAGTAAAGAAATTACATTTCTAAGACTTGAACCTTTGACCTTCTATTTGGAAGCTAGCAATCCCACCACTTTGATAGTTTTGTGTTACATTTCTTCTCAAATATTTTTCTTTAAAATATTTCTAAATCGTTTTCTTTGCATTTTAATTAGAACTAATTTTCTAAACATTCATTTCTTCTTTTTTTTATGTATATCTTTTTTTTTAGCTTCCTTTATTTGTTTTTCGAATTTCTTTTTTTTTATCATTATTATTTTAGTTATTGAAGAATTTATATATATATATATATATATATATATATATATATATATACTACTCATATATATATATATATATATATATATATATATATATATATATATATTAGTATCTATTTATTTATTTATTTTTAAATAACATGGTCAGTTTTATGGTTCCAATAAAAATGGAATTTTATAGAATTGATTCGCGAGTAAATAAATGGAGGCTTAGGGTGGGAGCCCGACATTAAAGTACATCGTTTAATAAATAATTTGAGTACATATATGATTTGAGAGCAATTTCTAATTGAATAGTTTGTATTTTGTTATTCTTATTTAACATTGTTTACCGCAGTGATATGACTTAGCGTCACGGATTCGGTCTGGCGTTAAATGCCGTATTCGACAACGATTGTTATTTATATATTTAAATGCGAACTTTGTATTGTTATTCTTTATCTTAAGGCATTTGATGGTTATTGATCGAAATCATATTTTCCTTAATTTGTTTAGTGGGGGCAGACTGGGAGCAGAAGGAGTCTTCTGGCCCCAGTACGTACGCCTAGATAAGTAACGACCGGGGCCTGGCTCGGTTTTAGACCTTTTCTTGCTCAGGGAGTCGCGTTTAGAAGGTTTTCTTTCTTATTTTGTTTTAAAATAAGTGGCGACTCCTGATAAAACAAACCGTTTTAAAATAAGCAAAAAATAAGTGGTATTTCAGCCAGTTTTTCTAAAAATGGTTTCAAAATTAAAAGCGAGTCTCGCCTTTTAACAAGTGGGAAGCAGCATGTCTTAACGAAAATGCGGGGGTCACTTGATTAGTAAGTTGTTTGTTTTTAACGCATTAGATAGTGAGTAGGGATGACAGCCCGGGACGGATTATTTTGGATTAAGTCTTGCGTAAGCTTTTAATGGCACGAGGTTTAATTCCAATTTTTAATTGTTGGGTTTTTAACGAGGTTTGGGTTTATTTTTACCGAATCCGAGATGGGTTTAGGTATTGATGCTACCTACGTAAGCAGCAGAAAATTAGAAAATTTCAAAAATAGCAAAATGTTAATAAAAATAATAAATTACTATAAGGGTTTAGGGAAGAACAGAAAATTCTTAGATACCGGATGTGAAAGCAGTTTGCTTAGATTAAATTCGTCTACATGAGGAAATATAGTGGCCTGAAAAGTTTACGTCGAATTATGAGACGGGGGAAATTTTCCCGATTTTACGGGTGATAAGTTGTCGGTGACTCGAGGGATCACGATTTTTCACGAAAATCACCGAAGAAGTCAGGAAATGGCTTGAGCTAAATTTATTTGAATAAAGTGAAGCCGAAAGAAATAAGTATTTCGGAAACGGACCCGAATGAAATGATATAGTATGTATTCAAAATAATAATAATAAGCCGCCCGATTATATTTTAAAAATAATTTTTTTATTATTTTATTTTATACTTAATATAAATAATAATTATTATTATAATGTTTAATAAATAATTTATAAAAATTAGCTAAACTCATTTTTATTTTTATAAAAAAATATTAATTTTAATATAATAAAAAAAAAGCAAATATAAAAGAATTTAAAATGTAAGCGGGCGAGTTTAGGGTTTGACTCCACCCATACTGTTTAATTTTAAATGAGACAAGGATTTGGGGAGTGAAAAAATAAGCGAAATTTAGGTGGGATGGGGCCCGTGTCTAAAACCCTGTCTAAAATTATTTATCCTAGTAGTGTATATTCTTTGAAATTTCTTATATTGTTGAATGATAATTGAAACTTCTTTATTTTTATGGAAAATGACACGAGATAGAAAAGTCGAATATTTAAATTTTACATTTAAAATTTTTAAAAATTTTTAGCAATAAGTCGTGAAAATTAAAAAAAACAAGCGGGTTTAATCTTTGAGGATTATTTAGCTTTTAGCGTTAAGTCGAAAAAAGCAGCCCGAAATGTAGGCTTTATCAACTTAGAAAGTTGGATTTTAATCTACTAAACGAGAAAAGAAAGAAAAAGGGAAAAAATGATTTAAAATAAATTTAGTTAATTGAAAGATTTAATAGATATGCAAACTCAAATTGGTTGGAAATACATACGATAACAAAGTTGAAATGCAGTGATGGAGTAGATTCTTTTGTAAGCTTGCATGTCCGTTAAGCCCTTAAGGTGGCAATTTCTTTTCTTTTTCTTTTTTTAAAAAAAGAAAAAAGAAAAAACCACAAAGTATAGACCTTATAAAAAAGAAAAGAAATTACAGATTAATATTAAAAAAAAGTGACAGGGTTTTCTAAACATTAAGAATATAATTATAAGCAGAAATATAAAAGAAATTAAAAAAAAAAGGTGATGAGATTGTGGAATTAAAAAAGTGGAGCTAGTATTGTAAATGAGGATATTAGAACATAGAAATTGAAAGGTGCTATTTATGAGGGTTATTAAAACATGGAAATTTGAAAAGAGAATATTAAGAGATGGGAGTAGAATGTATTAATTGGTGTGGTGTGAAATTTGGTGAAATTAGAGAGAAAGTGAATGGGGTGGAGAAAAAATAACCAAGTACAAAAAAAAAAAATAAAATAAAATAAAATAAGAGTAAGGTGGTGTTTGTTTTTTTTATTTAATGCTGAATATAACTTTTTTTGAGTTTAATGCTGAATTATACTTAATAGCATTAAGAAAAAATGACCAAGTACAAAAAAAAAAAGAGTAAAATAGTGTTTGTTTTTCGACAATCTTAAATATAAACTTTTTTTGAGAACATCTTTGGTGTCTTAATAGCATTAAATATTAAGTTGTTTGTTTTTAACGTTGAATAGTGAGTAAGGATGGCGGCGGAATGAGTGTTTCGGTTAAAGTCGGCACTTGCTCTTAATGGATGAGTTTGGTTTAATTGTAATCAGGGTTGCTTAGGTTTAGGTTTATTTTTTAATCCGTCTACGGGTTAGGGTATTATTCTTTCAGAGTTCCATTCGTCACGATTATATTTTAAAATATTTTATTATTATTTTATTTTATATTTTAATATAAATAATAATAATAATTAGAATGTTTTAATAAATAATTTATAAAAATTCATAATATTTTTATTTTTTATGAAATATATTAATTTTAATATAATAAAAAAACAAATATAAAAATTGCTAGACGGGTTTAGATTTTCGTCCACAGATAAGATTAAAAGTTTAATTTTTTAAATAGAGCAAGTTTGACAAATTGAGACGAATTTGAGAATTGAAAAAATAATGACAGGGTTAAAATGAGAGCAGCTAAGATTCGAAAATCATACATTGTCGTCACAGTAATTAATATATTATTAGTCATTTTTATGTTAAATTTTTTTTTATTTTGATGAAATATAACTTTTTCTAAATAAAAAAGCCGAATATTTACTTTTATATTCGGGACTTTTTTTAAAATTTTGTGATAAATTGTAAATTTTTTAAAAGCATCGCGAACGATGCGAAAATTTATTTAACACTGTTGATAAGTAAAAACCTAACAACCCCTTAAAGGCTATTAGAGAATGTGTATGAAAACGTGTATGGTATATGATGAGTGAAGAATATGATAACGATTGGCAATTAATAATCAACAGTTAAACTCAAGGAAACGTTAAAGTTGATGGAAGCAAGGGGCAAAACACATAATGGGAGGTCATAATCTCATTTCGGGTAAAGAGCCAAAAACTATAAATGACTACAAGCAAAAGACGCATATGAACAAATCTCAAATTCAAAACAATATTCAGTCATTCATTAACCGCACGTTTATCTACTACTCATATCTCACATCCCAGCGCTATGTATTATGTAAGCTCAATCTCCATCTTACTGAGTAAGGGCGGATCCACTTCATGCTCAGTGTGGACACTTGCCTCCACTCAATTTTTTTGATTTTTTTTTTTCACATTATATTTAAAAGAATTCAAACTCAAATACTATATTTTACCCTCACTGAATCTTATAAAACTTATCTTACTTAATTTTACCCTCATTGAAACCGAATCCTAGCTCCGCCACTCTCTAATGTTCCCTCTGAGAAAATGATGACTCCTTCACTAAGAAAAATCCCCCTCCTTTCTTTTGTCTCATCTCTCTCACCCTTCCTCTCTCGGGTCCGCCTCTCCTCTCTCAAAGCTTTCCCCAAAGAGTCTCCACCTCTGCAGCATGAGATCCCCCCTTCCTCTTTCCTCTGTTTTTTTTTTCTTCTCTTCTCACCCCTCTTCCTCTCTCCGGTCCACCTCCCAAAAAGACACCTCTCCCAAGACATCATCCTTTCCTTTTATATCTCGCTCTCTCGCTTTTATCCTAGAAATCAGGATCATCTCACGCTTCCACGTGTCTTTATTATTGAGCCTATGAGGAAATTAAAATACTAAAAATAACAAAAATAAAAAGAGACATTAAAAAGGGACTACAGTTCTATTCTACAAAAACATTATAACACAAAACCAGTTTTGGCCAATTACCTCCAAAAACGAGTTTTTGACGTGAATAGTCGCTTAAAATAAAAATCCGAATTTTAATGCGGTTTGAAAAAATATGGCCCAAAGCCCAGTGCGTATTGGAGCAAGCGGTGGCAATGGTGGATCGTTGTGAGCAGCCCGGCCTAGCGAATGATGCGTTAGCGGCGCGGTGTCCTTTAAAAATTTTCAATGTCAGGCGTGCGAGCGGCCAATTATTGAGTTGAGCTAAAAGCCCGGCGTTCGCAGCCCAGCGGTATTAAATCATATATTCAGGCCAGCCTTCCATTCTTTTCTCCGCTTCCAGAAGCTTTTCTTCTCCACCATCCATTCTTTTCTCCCTTAAGCTGGCTTTTCTTCTCAAGGCCCGACCCCCACCTCCATTCTCCACGGACCTCGGCCAGCGAAGTGCGTCTAGCAACCATTAAACGACTCTCCTTCGGGGTTTTGTTACTGCAATCCCGGGTTTTAACTGCGATTTAGGGGAGTTAGGGTTTGTTTAGGATTTGATTTAGGATGTGGTTTTGTTTTGCGTTTTTGGGGTATCAGAGTGATTGGGTCGTAGACATGTGATTGTGAGGCTACCGGTGAAAATATCGGCGCATCCTCGCCTTTGCAATGGGATCTCTTCTGGGTTGATTTATATGCGTTTGGTCTTGCTTGATTTGCTTAAAATCAATTATGAATATCTTAAATATTTAATTTTTATGTGATCATCTCTCTATGTGGGTAGTTCTTAGTGTTTCAATCTGCTTTGATTTCGAGGAAAATGGTTTGAGAAAAGTTTGAAGGTTCGATCGTAATGTTAAAGAAGCTGTTAGTAACAATCGATAAGTGAGATTAGTGCAGTTTTGAGGCGTGAATAAATCACTATCTTTTAAGTGTTTATTTAAGCCCCAGGTCCGGTCTGAGGAATATGCGAAAAACACTCTCATGTCTGACAAAATCTGAATTAATTGTTTCGCAGGCAATTAATTTCTTATTGAAGAATGCCTTTAATTTAGAGAGTGAAGAATTTTAAAAGAAGAAATAGAAAGAGAAACTTGTGTAAGAAGAAAGAACACATCTTTTAGGCGTAACTTAATGTAATTTCGGGTTGGGCTTTTGTTTGATTTAAAGGCAAGATGCTCAGAGTGCTTGAGTGCCATCTTTGACTTTAAATATATATAATTGCTAAAAAGCGTCGCATTAATTTTGGTGTCCACTCTTGAGTGTCTTTTTGAACTTTTGGAGTCCATTAATACTTTAAGTAAGTATTGCACTCTTCTCTCAACCGATGTGGGACAAACCCACTCATACCCACTCATACACAAACTACTTTAACAAAAACATAGTTATATCTTGGTTTAATTGACACGAGTTGGCTTGAATACTGGCGCTGAGTGAAGATTTTTTGGGTTTTCTAAGTTGTTTTGCATTAGGATCGATTTGGGTTCAATGGGGTTTTACAAATTTGATCATCGGTGTTGGATTGACTTCCAATTGTGAGTTTTTAAGTTATAGAATTCGTTCTTATTTAGGAATTTTCTATGTGATCGCTTCATATTTCATTTGGTCCACTACCATTTTTGTGGAAGTAAATTTCTTAATTTTCCCTATGGATTTGGTTTCCCGTAAAAGTAGGAAAATAAAAGAAAAACTTTGAATGTAACATTTTATGCTGTGATGACATCAAAGGAATTGAAAACCTTTACTTAGTCCAGCCAATGTAGCTATACTATTAGCGGTGAATGTTGGTTTTATTACTGTTGGGAGTCTTAAAATAATAGAAACCAAAGATTTTTTTTACCTTTTAATGTTTCTTTTTGGTTTTCCCTTCACCAACCAAATAGGGCATTTATGTATAGGTTTTATTTTGTTGGGGTCTCAAAATAATAGAAACCAAGATTTTTTACCTTTCAATTTCTTTTGTTTTCCCCTTCACCAACCAAATAGAGTATTTATGTATAGGTTTTAAGTGAAAGATCATGGATCAATTAAGTATTTTCTTGGTTTAGATATATTTAGATCTTTATAGCACTACAAGAAAAATATGTTATAGCAGCATATTTTTAGTAGGGGTCATTTAAATTCATAACTAAAAATACATATGTGACTTTTTATTTAGTGGCCCATACTTATATAAACTCTTGTAGTTGCATGAACATATTCTGCATTTGCTATATAATGGTCCGATGGACACATTAATTTTAAACTGCTAAAATAGACACATTAATCTTAAAACCGCTCCTGCCCACGCCCTCTCCAGGAGGGTCTACCCTAACTCCTACAGTTTTTCTCTGATGAAGCAGACTTCCTTTGATTGAAACACTCTCTTGGCTCGGTCGAGGTCTTCGATTCTTTGTTTACATTGTTGTTGTTGATATCAAGAAAAACATTTCAATTTAGAAACCGAGAAGAAAAACACCACCAAGGATTTCGGGATCTCGATCTGGCTGTCCCGAACCCACCGTGACCACCCGCCTCATCTCCCTCTTCTCCTCCTCCATGCCTCTTCCTCTCGGAGTCTTTGTCTTCCTCCTTTTCTTCCTCCTCACCCTTTCGCCTACTTCATTCGGCACCACAGCGACTCCCCCGCCTCCTCCGCCTCCTCCGGGCCCTCTACCACCCCAACAATCAGTACCTCTTCCACCTCGACCTGCCGCCACCATTAGAGAGGGCGGAGCTTTCATCTCTGTTGGTTAAGTGTCTCTCTTCTCCGTGCGGAGGAGAATGTTAATGTTGTCGGGAACGCTGATGCGGTGAATCTCGGCTGACTCCCGCCCATTGCTTCAACGCTTCGGCGGCGCCGCCATTTTGTTGAGGTATAGCCGGCGGTGGGATTGGTTTTATTAATCTTGAAGCAGTTACCCTCGACGAGTCTTTGAGAGAGAGTTTCTAAAGTACTCTGCTCCTATGTTTGTGATCGTCACAATGGATTCCGATTCTCGAGTGTTCTACAACGGCGAGAAAGATCGTATCTTAGCCCTTGGTCACTCTCACCACATCTTCAGCAGATTCCGCTCCTCTTGCTTTCGGGCGTCTTCCATCTTCACGGACGGATTCTACAAGCGGGTGCTCTTTCGGTTTCCTCTTTGTTTTGAATTTTTGCTCTTGCAGTTTTTGAAGCGGAGAATACAAAAAGATCTTATAGTGAACTTAGAATGATCGTGGATGCAATGAGCTTGTGGCTTTGTCGATTTGGTTTGGAATGTTAGGTTTTTGTTGTCGGAGGTATGTGAACTTTAAAAAAAAAAAAAAAAAATCTCGTTGAATTGAGGTTGATACAATAGTTTGAGGACTTGGTGGATGTGAATTTTAGTAATTGTTTGGAAATCAAAGCAAAATTAAACAGAAGATTCAAGATTGCATGTTCTTTTATTTTCCTTAATTTTCTCGCTGGTTTGTAGCTAGCCAATTTGGAAATGCTCAGGAAAGAAAAGAAGGGAGGAGTAGAATTCTCTTGCCTTATGTTTTTTGGAAAATATAAGGAAAATGAGATGGAATGAAATTGTTTTAAAATTATAGGTACTCAAATTCTTCATTTAAGAAAGGAAGGGGATGAAATTGGAGAAGAGGTGAAAGGAAAATTTAATAGTGAAATCAAACTTGTTTTTGTTTATTGTTCTCTTTTTGTTTTTTTTTCTTGTCCTTTCGCTCATGTCATCCATGATCGAAGTTAAGAAGAAATATCACTGCTTTAGAACATTTATATGTTTATTTGCTACTAACAGGATTCATCAACACGCATGTTCACACTTCTCATCCACACCCCAATTCCCTAGAGAGAAGAGTTGTTTTGCTTGCAAATCACTTCATTTGCAAATCATCACTTACCCGGGTCCATCACTTTGGTTAGATCAAGGCAACATTTCTAGTAAGTTTCGTCGAGAAAAAGTGTTATCTTGTTGTGATAATGTGTAAAGAGATAATATGAACATGGAACCAAATATTACATAGACTATTCAATACAAATTTTTTTCCTTCATATTTTCCATGTCATCAAGGTGCTAGTGATTCAGATGGGCAGGGAGTGCTTCTAAGGAACTACATGGATGCTCAATACTATGGGAAATTGGCATTCGGAACTACCACCGAGCTTCCTTTGTTGTATTTGTCTTGTGAGTTCCAATCTTTGTGCTTCCCTACACCAAATGTCTTTTCCCGAGTGAGTTACTTAATTTAATTCATATATTTACCCTTTTTTATACTTTCCTTAATACATGGTGATTAATTCATTCAACTTTATGCAGTTACACCTTTTCCATTCAAGTACAACTCAGTGTCGACAACATGTGTGATGCGGGTAATCTTAGCCAGTCCTTAATTTTCTGTGTATGTATTGGCAGTGCGTACGATACTTATGCACCGACTCTTTCATGAATCCATGAAAAGAATGTAAAAATACATTATAAGGTCGAGGATCAATTTAAGATTGTCTTAGTCAAGACAATGTACAAGTTGGGAGTCTATCTATAAAGATCAAGAGTGGAGTTCTTATTCTTACGTGTTCGGGTTTCATTTGGCTATTGCACGATACTGGTACATTGAGATATTGATGGGTCGCCAGTTCGTGGATTCGGTGGTGTATTTAATTTACAAGCCCGGAAGTATTTAAGATATTTAGACACTAGTTCATCTATTATAGGTTCATAACTTCACCAACCAGATAGAAATCATGGGCTCTTTGGGTTCTTTATGGTATGTTACTGTTTTGTTTGTCGGAGGAACGAGCCAATGAGCAAAGACATTTGTCCACCCTACGAATCGTTTGTTTCTCCTGGCAGCACCACAACATGTTAATAAGCGTCAAATAACTTTTGATGTTTCTCATGTAATGAATGAATGCCAAAACAGAAAAAAGTGAAGGTTGAGATTAAAATTTTATCTTAAGTATTGATTTGACAAAGTGGAATCTTGGATGAGAACATTCTTTATTGGCCCGAATGCTATATGGTGGAGAGGAGATGCATACATTCATTCAACGATTTTTCAGGTGAGAACTGGGTTTCTCTAAAGGCAGTTTAGATCACTCTGCGTTTGAAAAGGAAAATACATATTAATTAGAGCAGTCTGATGAATCACGCCAGATGAAAACTAAAGAAATTAATTGGAAGTGCTGTGGTTTTTTCTGTAGTGTACTATGGTAGGTTGAGTGGTGATTCCATATAAAAAATGAGTTGATCTTATGGTATGGCAAATAATTACTTGAGAACCCTCTCATGCAAAAGATAGACGTGTAGCCTTCTCAAGTATATTGATTTAATTGGGTTATGAAAGTTATTTTTACTTTCTTATTCATTTTATAATTTTTGGTCGAGAACTTTGGTCCATTGTAGAACACAATTAGATTGTCTTTGCTTTGGAGAAGTGACCGCGCAAATCCTATGACATGTGCTCTTTGCATTATTTATTGGAATTATTGCTTCCTTTAGGAAGATGAGAAAGCTGGTCGAGACATTCAATTGATAGTTCTTCAGGGAATCTTCTGCAAACTGCAGTTACTTCCTTTTTATTTCTTGAGGCTTTGTCCATTTAAGCGATTAAACTCACATTTTTGTGTTTCATATATTTGAAGTTGGTATGGAAGGGCCATTGAAAGCATGGAAACTATTTTACATTTAAGGATTTAATTTGCATATTTTTCACCCTTCACAGTCATAGCAGTGACTTTATTTTCTTGGAAGCGTAGGTTGTGAGGTTCGGATGGAAGAAGGTAAAACGGCTTCATCCTCTTCCACTCATGGTCGAGTTACAAGGTATTTAACTTGTGGACGGACATTCTTTTGTCAACGTGATATTTTTCTTCACGAAAAATTTATAGCATCTAATATGTGGATCTAGATATACCTTGTGTTGGTAGAAAATTCTTAGGAAGACCACCATTATTGAGAAATATTTGGTGCAGCTGGAAAGTATGTTGTTTTCCATTATTCCTTGGTTGTTGCTTTCTGCATTTAAGTTAAATAATGGTATTGCATGCTTTGCAATGTACAGCATAAAAAAGATTTGCATTCATGATCCATATGCCACAGAAGAGTCAGCAAAAGACAGCAAGGTGGAGAAGCTGATAAGTGGTAAGGTATGGATGAATGGCCTTCAAAATCGGAAAATGGGACAGATGATTGTTTTATCTACTGCTTTTGTAGTTTGCTTGCTATTTATTGAATGGTGTATTAAATTCATATATGACTTTATTTATCCTTCTAGTTTCTTTTTCTTTCTGTAGTTGAACAAGACTGGAGTTTTCATTTTTCTTTCTGTCATACATATAACCTGAACTTTTCATCCAATGAATACAATTCTTAACTGTAGTTTGTTCATTTGATGAAGTGTATTCAAATAATTGGGCTCCTCCCATGCAGTTGATGCATCATTCTGAAATGTTATTGTACTTTTCTCTTTCATTTGAGGATAGGGAACATTTGACAAAAGAGAAAAATGGGGAAAATGGGCGGAAGGCAGAGCAGGGACGATCGAGGGCGAAATGCAAGGCATGAATGGGCGAGGGTATTTATAATTAAATATGGCCGATTCTTTAGATTAATCATTAGTTCCATCAAATTCAATATCTTATTGCTTGATTATTATTATTATTATTCAAAATTGTTATTTTAGGTCATGGAACCATGTCATCTAGTTATGGTGGTGAAGGTTCGAGCGCACTCCAGGGCGAAATGCGGATGGGACGGAAGGTTTCACAATGGGGCGTGGCGGCCTCCTCCTCCTATGTCCACCCCTCGAACTAGCTTCTTTGAATTAAACTAATTGTCTTTGTTGATCCAAGAAGAGAGTCCCCACGGGCGAGTGCATGAGAGAGTGAGGGGGTCATGTTTGCCATTCATTGGGTGTAAAATAAAAAGCTATAGAAGCTATGGGAGGAAGGAGAGCGAAAAAAAATAAAAATAAAAATGTAAAGAAAATGAGCTAGAAAGACCTTGAAGCATGTTTGATAAATTAATTATAAACATTAAGTTTTTGAATACCATGTAAGTTATTGTAAACTTGTTTTGAATCATTTAGACAAAATCATGGCGATTCCTTTTTTGTTTTCCATGCATTTGATAGTTGCGTCGCATGAACCATTTCTATGGTCGGGGTTAACTTCTGAACCATAGATATAAAATCATCTTTATGGTCGAGATTAGATCTGATCCATGGCTATAAATCATCCTTATGGCCGAGGTCAATCATAAATCACGGCTATAAACCATCCCTATGGTCAGGGTCAACCACAAACCACGGTTATAAACCACCTTATGGCCGGGGTCAACCACAAACTCCCATGACTAAAAACTACCATATAATTGAAATTCGACAAAACATGACTAAAAACCATCACATATAAGCAGGGTCGATGCATAAACAGCGATATAAACCGTACCTATGGTCGAGGTCAATCACAAACCGCGGCTATAAACTATGCCAAATTATTAAATAATGGAAGAGCCTATAGCCACGGTTTATGAAGTGACCCCATCTATAGGATTTCTCCACACACATAGCCGTACCATCTCTCTTGCGGTTGTCTTCATCACTTGACTATATTTATAGTTGCATTATATACTACTTTTATCCGGGGTCGATGGCCGCGGCTAAAGGATTTTTTCTTAGTAGTGTAGGCATGCTCTGGATTTAAATTAGGTGAGTATTGAGCGTTTCCTTAAGGTCGAGGTTTCGAACTTATTTTCTTCTTTTGCCCCGAGGCAATTGGAATTTAATTTGATTGCGTGGGCCTTTCCTACTTTTGAGAAAATGCAAATTAATTTCCCCACATTCTCCCTTTTACTCTTTTATTTTTATTTTAGTCTTGATTCAAGGTCTTAGCATTCACATTTAATTTCAATTTTTTTAAATTTTACATAGAATATGCTAGTGTTTTTATATTAAATAATGTCATCATCATATCATAGGCTTTCTTTGGCTTCATAAAATAAAAAAAAAGCCCATGACTTCTACTTCATTTGGTCATAAAGCCAGATATTTATGACCTATTTGATTCATTTTTTGAAAATGTTTATAGGCAGTTTTTTGAAAACAAAAGATTAGTATTTTATGTGTTTTTTAAGTGTTTTTCTAAGCAGGCAAAGCGGAAACTAATTATTGTTCTTTATGTTTTATTGTTCTTTTTCTTTGTAAAAAATATATATATAGTTTAAAATTGTAAACAAATTGTCCCTTAGTTTCAATAAAACATCATTGCATATACAAAGAATTGAAACCTCCATGTGTAAAGCCTTGTGTGATTCCATCTTAATAATAATAATAGGAAATGAGTTCTTCGATCAACGTTTAAGATATGTTGGAAGTGACATATAATATAAATGACGTGCTTCACTATATTATCATAAAAGGAAGTATTTGAGAAGGAGAATTTTACCTATTACAAAGATAAACAAATAAGAATTAGTTACATAAATATTAAACTTATGAAAATTGAAAGTGGAGTATAGTGGTAATTAAGTTTTTAGCTAAACATAGAAAGGGAATGGGAAGTAGAAGACTATATGTTGTTGTTATTGTTGATTATAGAAGAATGGGCCCGCTTAGGCCACTTTGACTCAAATTTGGACCCACTGAGGTCATTGTATGATATTGAGCCATGTTGGTTGTGTTTTTAGGACAAATTGTATTTTGGGTAGAGCTCCCCGTACAAAGGAGACTCTGCCCGATTTTTCATTAAATCATGAGTCCCGGAAAGGGGGCACGATTGGGGCCATTTAATTTATAAACAAAGTACCAAGGATAATCATCTCTCATACTATTTAATTTTGTTTACTTCATTTGAAACAGGTCAATTATGTATGTTTCCTCTATTCCCGTAATGTGTTACTACAATGGTCATATAGTGAGGACTGATAATGATGATGTGAGAAATATATGATGGAAACAAAGCTTCGATTATGCCTTTGGAAATACCGGTTGACTGCACGTTTGAACAATTGGGTGATATCATATTTTCAAGCACACCTATTGACAAACGGAAGTTCAACTTAGTCCTCAAGTGTAAGTATCCTCTAAAATGTGGAAATAGGTTCCAACCTTTTACAATATGGAATGACAGATCTGTGCACCTAATGTTGAACATGGTTAACACAACTGTCATCGAGGAAATTGAATTGTTTGTTGAGGTCGTTAGAATACACCGACAAGCGAATCAATCTATTGGCGTTGCAGAAATTGAGAATTTGGCAGAAATTGACTATGGTTGTGGGCCTAGTAGCGGTCCAGTACTAGATACAGGAGCATATGGAGATGATGATGCTTGCGCTTATGAAGAAGGTAATGATGAATCTGATGAAGATGATGATGAATATGATGATGACTTACATGTTCAAGCCGATGGACATGTATCATCATTCCAGACTACAAATCAGGTTTTGGAGAATGAGCGAGGGATATTTGTCTCTGCGCATGCATTATCTTGTGATGTATCGAATATCGCAGATGATGATGAGGGACCAGATGAGTCAGCCCCTATTCAGTATCACCTACCACCAACACCTTGTTTTGAACATGTTGAAAACATAGATATTGCTATTTCAAGTGGTTGGACTCCATGGGGGCAAGAGACAACCAGTTATGCGAGTGGTGAATTTGTAGTTTGGCAAGTTTTTAATTCTAAATCTGAATTGCAAGAGGCTGCAAAGATTTACTCAATTAGAGCACACCAGGAGTTTGTTGTAGTTGCCTCCTCAAAAAAATTGCTCGTCTTAAGATGTAAGAAGGCCGAAGAATGTCAATGTCAATGGAAGCTGCGTGCCATGGTTGTGAAAGATCAGCTTATCTATGGATCAACAACATAAAGGGCCGCGATACTTGTGTAAATCCGTTCTCAACTCTCGAGACCATCATCAACTGGACTCAAAGTTGGTCATACTCACATACAAAAAGTACAATTAAGGCACAATTTACGTTATCCCCGCTATTCAAGCACCGCGTTATGAGAAACGGGATATGAAATTTCCATATAAAAAAGCCTTGATGGGAAGCGCATAAGGCATTTAGACACTTATTCGTGATTTTTCCCAAATCATACAGATCTCCCATCGTTTGTTCGCCATAGAACAAGCCAACCCGATGTGTTGTCATTTGGAAAACCACTCTCATAGTAAAAGCAACAATGAGACATTCCAAATAAGGTGGTTCTCGGTATCTGCCATCTATCAAGGGTTCGCAAATCTGTCGTCCAGACTTAGTATTGATGGTACATTTGTATGGGAAGTATAAAGGGACATTGTTGATTGCCAGGGATGTGATGGAAATAATCGCTTGTTCCTACTGGTATTCGCTATTACTTACTAAGCAGAATATTGATAGGTCGGGGATGGTTCTCGCATGTACCGTAAACAGAGTAACCTTAAACTGACAGGGATTCAGGTTATATATGATAGACATCCAGGTATTATGGCAGCTATGAGCGATCCTCATCTTCGCTGATGCACCATATGCCTATCACAGATCCGTGATGGCCATCTTCCAAGCAATTTTATGACCCACTTCAAAGATAAACTGTTAAAGAATTCGTAGCGCAGAAAGCAATGGTTGCGATAACACTACTAAGATGAATAGGCATATGGCTACAATCGGGAGAATTAATCCTGAAGTAATTTACGAATGGCGTAGGAGGCGATCCTCTTCCGCTATGGGCACTTCTACATGATGGAGGTCGAAGATATGGATAATGACAACCAATATGTCGCAGGTATTTAATGTTGTTCTTAAAGGCTCGCGAGCTTACCAATCACCGCACTAGTCTGGCTTGACATTTTTCCGCCTTACCGCTACTTTGTTGCAAGAAGCGGAACAAGGTGTCGCTTAGATCGCATCCGGCGAGCAACTCACTTTATATGTCGATGCTCGGGATTCGGTCATGGTTAAGGCCGGTCAATGGAAATTGTTCTTTACGTATCACTTACAGGCGTATTTCCACGTGAAGCCCAGAGTGCCAAGCATTCATCACTAACTAGAACAGATGTAAGAAATGCATACGGGTAAGATAATCATATATGGATTTATGTAGCCATATCACCGCAGCATGTCAAAGATCGGCGTGTTGATTTCGCTATTCGCTCAAGGCTACTAAGCACTATGCGCCTTATTATGACACTCGGGGCAAGTTTGTTTTATCCCATATTCAATGACGAAGGAGTGGCCTTCTTTGCATGGCGGTCCAACGATCGTAGCCCCGGTCAATGAAACGGCAGCCGCTGGTCGGCCCTAAATCAACCCGCTTCAGATAATGAAACGGACGCCAGGAGGGAAACCAAGATAAATGGGTCAGGTAAACAAATGTGGGTGGTCACACCCAGCCTTGTAAGAGTATAAACCGTTTAGTTATAAGATGTGAAGTAAGGCAATTAGTCAGTTTTTGTTGAATGAGGCCCCACCTTTTTTCGGGGTTGCTCGCATAAGACTTATGTACTAGCGTTTATTTCTTGTAAACGAGGCCCCGAATATTTTGTAGTCGTTTCATATCGACTTATTCTATTGAATGAAACATTCTTATCAGACGCGGTTTATTGTAAATTATCGCTGTAATTAATATCGATAAACTATATTCACAATTATGGCCGGATTTGTTATATCTTTATGTATACGGCGTCTGTGTGGGGGACCTTATGATGCGATCCGCCTGATACATCCGCCTTGGTATTGCAAGACAGATAATCGATCACACTTAAGTGAGGATACAGAAAGTGCATATAATTTGTTAATTAGCAATTACTATTAGTAGTCAGAATATTTAATTTATACATAACCACTTTTAAATTGATGTTTCGTTGCTTAAGGCAAATTCTTCGAGATCCTCCCGCCTCGATGTTGTACGAGAGCCTTCATGAATTAAGTGTGGAGGGATGGATATCTCTGATCTGCCCATACGCGGATTAGGGTCCGGATTTTACTTCAGATATACCATTCGGGCCACATCGCGATCGACGCCACTTATCTCCCACCTGGCCGAGAGATAGGCGGCCCGAGACACACGCTTCATATGCCGCAGTGGGAGATGACGATTACTCCTTACGTAATCAGCCGCCATCCTCCCCGCCTTCGTGATCCATGGCACAAAGAAATACCCGCGACATGTGTGTTCGATGTGGCGGCGCTTGTACGCGAGTTGCTCGGTATCAACTACCTACCGGCGATATCGAGAGGAGCCACTATCTCTCATAAGTGGTTAAACAGTTATCCACCCCACCACCTGATGCAGATGAGGTCACATTAGAGCTACTAGCTATGGGTTCATCTTAGCTACTGATCGTGATCTCCTTCTTGTTTCAAGGACAAGAAGGGTGTGCATGTTCCCATGTGCTTTCTCCCGCTATCAAGGGATTTGACGCCACGCGATATGTCGGGGTGGTGCAAGATGTACATTACATATCGGGCGAAAGGCTACGCCGAGCCACTCGATCGTAACGTATTGCCACGGCTGTATTACACCTATAAGGTATGTAATAACCGGAATGTGTTGTTGTGTATGATGAATCGGGTCGTTTATGCCACTACACTATAATTCGACTCTATCATGGTTGATGGAGCTTAAAAGTCATCTATTTTTAGTCCATTTTTCTCGTCATTTTCATCTAGAAATGAATAATTAATATACGTAAATATGAAGAAACTCACCAAATTGTTATATAGCGGGTGGAAGAGAGAAAGAAGTAGAAAAATACAAAGAATAAGTGGAAGAAAAGTGCAAATGAATGGCAGAGCAGAATGAAAGTGCTGAATCAACGATTCATTGACGCAGCTGGTTTATATACCAAATTCGGCGCCAGATACCCAAAGAATTGAAGGAATTTCATGCGGTGTCATGCATAAAGAAGTACCGATCAGCAAACGAAGGGTAATCAGAGTTAAGAGAACGCACGCCGCCGCGATTAACATTCCGAGGTCGCGACAACAGTCGAAGCGTCGCGACGAGGATAAGAGGTCGCATAAATGTAAAACACCTTTGCTATGAGAGGCTCGACCATGAAGCCACGGAATCTTAAGTCGATGTCGACGCGGATTGATGTCGCGATACTGATGATGTCACGACAAGAGGTCAAGCCACGCATCAAGAACCATCAAGAGAAGATCAGAACATGTCGATGTCACATATGAGCCGGGTCGCTGGCACCGACCGCCAAATAAGGGTGAAGTTTCATAAAGCGGAGAGGTCAATGATAACAACCAAGTCGCATACCGTGAACCACCGCATCACCGATGCGTAGCCTTAAAGAGATGTCGCTGACACGATATTGATGTCAGCGGCTAACATGAGCAAATTAGTCGGGCTTCCATGGTTCTTTTAGATGATGTCGCGACAAGAGATCGATGTCGCGACATCCGGGCGACATCAGCTGAAGATCGCAGATGATTCGAAATGGTGATCGCGATGCATAACACGCGGCATCAAGAGAGAACAATTGAAACCCGCTGAAGATTTGAGAAGATGTCACGACAAGATGCTGATGTCGCTGATACCAAGAAACGACTAAATCAAGGCTACATAGAGTAAACTGAAGTCGCGACGTGGGATCGATGTCGCGACCTCGATGATGTCACGACAAGGAAACTCGGGAGTTTATTTGGCCAGCTGGGATTGGGCCTGATACCAAAAATCCACAATGTGCTGCTATCGATTAGAGTCTAACTGAAAAACTTATAAATATGCAGCCATTCAGCTCATTCAAGCAAACATGCCATGCATTTAGAGTCCTGAGAAATAAAAAGCTCATTTTCTTTCTTATTTTTTCTTTATTTTTCTTAATTTTTCATTTCAGCCATGAAGTGCACGTTTCGTATTTTATTTTTCGTCAGATTTCTGAATCGATGTTACCGCTTGAGCTGAAGCTGAATGCGATCTATTTAATTTTCAAATTACTAATCGAAATGTTCAAGTTCATAAATTTCCGAATTGATTGTTTCAGCTTTCAATTGCTATATTCTTATGATCAGAGGAATGTTGTATCGTGTAATTCAAAGAATTGAGGAATCCTAAATTTTCCATTTAAGTGAACGTTATAGCGAATTTATCTTTTCCTCGTAGTTTTTTTACAAAGTTAAAATTGTTTGTATGATCTCAAATATACTCCCTAGCGCTTTCTGACTTGTTTAGTGTATATTAAAAGTTAAATATGAATTTTCTAAAATAAAACGAGGACCTGAAAAGTTTATAAGATACAAGGCAATCTTGTAATTTATTAAAAAGGTATTGTTCATAAAGAGGAAAGATTGGGGTCAAATGAGAAACAGTATAAGTCGATTTTCAAAAAGGGAAGACCTTGGGACCAAGATGCAATTAAGGAAACTTAAAGAAAAATGGGTTTTTATTGTTCACAACATGGCCTTAATAAACATGGTTTAGAAGACTAATTTATTCCAAAGAGGGAAGAAAACGTGAAGGCCAAAAAGAGAGAAGAAGAGGAAGAGAAAGAGAAGAAGAAGAAGAAGAGGAAGAGGAAAAGAAGCCAAGATTGCTTAAGGTGGCTGAAACTACATGGGCTTTGTAAACTTGGAATCTGCTTTTTCCATACAATTGATGATTATTAGCTGTCTCAAAACCTAGGGTTTTGGCATGGATTTCTTCCTAACCCTAGAATTCTTAAAAGTAAGCTTGGTAAAAACTCTAAATCCACAAGAAAAGTATAGAATCCTCCCTTTAAGGATGAATTCATGGTTAATAGTAAGTAAATGAGTTAGGGTTTAGAACAAACCCTAACTAATCATCATGATTGGTTTGTGTATGGGTTTTAACCCATATTAGAATTGTTTTGGAAGGAATCTTGATATGTTTTTGGAAGAAAGATATGTAATGAGAGGAGTGAATTTGGACAGAAAAGAGATTCCAAAGTGAATTAAACTTGTTTTGATGTGTTTGGAGTGTATAGAGTGATATATGGATGATAAAGCATGAAAAATGGGAGAAATTAACCATTCTGGGCATTTTCGGGTGTCTTCATCGTAGAACTTAAGTCCTACCGGTAGGACTCGATTCTGGTCATTTTTGGCTAAGTCCTACCGGTAGAAGTTAAGTCCTACTCGGTAGAATTTGTTCTGTTTCCCTGGGCCAATTGTGTTTTAGTATTTTGGCCATAAATTACTCAATTCTTAATCCGATTTGGGTGATTCTATGGCCAATTAAAATAGACTTCAAGGAGAAGCAAACTTAAAGAGAAGGTATTGCCAAACTATGACTCTAGATAGGCTTAAAAATTCACTCAAAGTGGGCTATGTGTGCCCATTTCCCTCGCATCGCTTAAACATGAGTAGTCCGAAAGGTTTCTGATGAATCTCGAGTCTCTGTTCGACCGGGTGGATTCTAGTTGAATAGAACCCTAGCACCTTATATTTAAATGATTATAAGGATATAGTGTCAAAACAGTGTTAAGACCCGGAAAAATGGGTATTCCAATCAGTCCCTAGAAAATCCCAGAATGACTAGTTGGCATGAAATGCCATAACTTTATTTTGATGATCCATTGATTGATTCCACTCTAAGTAAACTAGATTCATGGAAAAGGAATGAGAATATATGGAATGAGGCGATCCATAGACACTGCTACTTCATAAGTATATGAAGTGCTGTGGCGGTACAGCTAAGTGAAACAAGAAAGAGAGAAAATGCAATATGTATAGATATGTCTATAAAATATGAATAGCGATAGTATAAGTCAAATGATATGCATATGATATGAATATAGAATATGTCGTAAGATATGATAGGTATAAGTCATAAAATATAATAAGATATGATAGAACATGTCATAAGATATGATAGTTTAAAATACACGAATGATAGGCACATATGCATATAAAATTAAATGATATGAATATATGTGAAGATAGGATTTATAGAAAGTACTATATTAGCTAAACTGCGATAGAAATGTATTAATGATATAAAGAGATATGAATATAGAAAGCTATATATGAATATATGATTACAAGAGTGCATAGATGCATTCATGAAATATGATAGACAAAAACTAAATGATAGAAAAGATATGAATACATGTATTATATATATATATATATATATATAGATATATATATATATATATATATATATATATATATATATATATATATATATATATATATATATATGAGAACCGAAATATGAAACTACAGATATGAGAACTAATACAGAGTAAAGTGATGATAGTATATATATGAGAACCGAAATATGAAACTACAGATATGAGAACTAATACAGAGTAAAGTGATGATAGTATATATGCATAAGCAATTATGATAACAATAGTTATTCGGCGCTTATGAGATATGTATGTAAAATGCATTGAAAGCCTGATCGGTCTCGCTTAGACTCGGTAGAGGGAGCAGATAGCATGCCATAGGGAAGACATAATACCGCAAAGATATCCATGTATTGTGATATCGGCGCCTGGCCGTGGGCCGACGATATGATCCCTGATCAGTGGCCCCTAAGGTCACCATTAGATAGTGAGATCACCGTCTCAGACAGCCGATAAGACTTCGGCATCGATAAGATACGGCATAGTCAACGTCTCCTGCATGTGCTGATTTATACTTTCGGTATTAACAGATGCAGATCATCGCATCGCATGCTGATAGTACTTCGTGCATATAGTTTCCCGTATCCGCTCTGGCCGTGATTTTGCGCATATGAAACCTAAAAGGAAATGACATGTATAGAATATATGACATGATACGAAGCGATAGCACCGCTGGGTGCGATGAAAGTATGTGATAGCTATGTTATATGAAATAAAGTGTTAATAATACGAAATGTTTATGATGTATAAGTATATGAAAAAGCATATGAAAGTATAAGATATGAAAAATGTAGTATATGAATATCATATGAAAGTATAGTATATTACAAAGATAAGATGAAAATACAGATATGGAAGTATAGGAAAACAAAGAAATGCAATAAAGACATGAATATAGGTATATGGAAAACAAAGACATGAATATATAGTATATAGAAAGTACAAAGTATAGTACACTAAAAGGATAGAAAGAAGTATAGCAAAAAGGTATATGAAAAGTATAGTATATGGAAAACATAGAAAATATAAAGACATGAAAAGTATCATATGAAAGCATACCAAAGTAATCGAACGGAAAAGTATAATAAATGTAGATAAAAGTACAGGATGATAAGATAGGTTATATGAAAATATACTTAGATAAGAATGTATATGATACATGCACAAGATACAAACATGAAAGGAAATGAATACGAGCGGAAATTAATGGCAAGGAAATGAACATGCTAAGTATAGGATATGTAAAGCATAGAACAGGAATACAGTCAAAGTATAAATAAAAGATATGCCCAAGACATAGAATATGTACCGAAAGAGATTGGATATGCAATAGAAATGTAGAGACGATAAGTAAATTAAAGTTATATAAATGCGATAGACAGATAATATGACATGTGATAGTCGCGATACGCTATCAGGTCGTCTATGCTTATGCCCTACTCGTTTAGTTTAGCACGTGTTCAACTGCAGGTACGTGCTTAAGACAAGGATAGAGGACGTGACATTCCACATCGCCATATTAGGTTCACTCGTGATATGTGCTCACCAGCCAGCCGCCTTCCGCACTTCAAGTTTTGTAATAGTAAAATTATAATAGTACAAGTAAAGGGACTCTTATATATGTGTATAAATTGTGATGGACACCACTCCTGGTAGTTCTTATATAAAATGATTTTATTATGTAAAATTTCATCTAGATACTAAGGTACAAGTACGCCCCGAAGAAAGAATAGGTCAATAAGAGTCCCAAAAGAAAGTATATAGTGGGATGAGCGATCACGCCCCGACCCGGCTCTGATCCGCTAATCTGGGCCTGACCGGATCTGGGCGTGACATTGTTAGAATTTCAGCTTAATAAATTACTCGGTTTTGGTTTATTTTCAGGATCCTAATATCAGCTTTATGCCCAAGTAAGACTACACATTGCTCGATTTCAAGGAGGTCCTCCGAGTTGATACAGTGGAAGACATTCCCTGGTGAGTAATGTACATTTCCTCATATATTAACCCGTCATTAGGGATCCTTTAAGCTTGTAAGTTCACTTTAGATAAATCCTCTTCACTTGAAATCAAGAACGAGTTGAATGAGTTATCTATTTAAAATAAGCAAAGAGTCTACCCTAATTTGATAGGAGGCTAATCCTGCAGCCACCGAGATCTAATCAAGGAAAGGCTGATCTATTCTAATTTCGAGGAGGAGTAACTGAAGTCAGATATCCTTGCTTGACTCGATAATCTGGAAGCCATAATGACAAATTCATAAATGGGTATGAAGCATTGCAAAGAAAAATTACCCAGATTAAGGAAGTCCTCTTTAAAAGTAGCTTATCTAATCTCTCAGATTCGAGAGAATCAGTCATAAATTAGATAATGAAATGTGGAGTATGAGATATCCAAATTTCGCACTACAACGCCTGGACGTGATTTTGAAATCGGAGTTAATCAAGAAATTTTATTAGAGTAATTCACAGAATCGAGTAGTTCACTATAATCGTTTCTATTAATGTGTCTTCCCGAGGATAACTGTCAAGATTCGGGCCTTTATTAAATTCATTATTCTTTATTCTTATTCTTTCGTGACATTTGATAGTTCAGCTTATTTTCCTTTTGTTCGTTTTAATTTTTCCAAAGACCTAACGCTGGATCCTATTATTATTTTGTGGTCCAAATAGTATGGAAATTGAGTAGTCGTGGTAGTTGATTTAAAATTCCGAGATCTCTGTGGGATCGATATCCGACTTTAAATCCATTTTATTACTGGTTTAATTCGCACTGCGTAATATCGCATCAAACTAACTTAAAAAAATGATTTACTCTAAGAGATCGTGGTTTATACATGTCATCTCAACAAGTTTTATGGCGCCGCTTGTTCGGGATTAGATAATAGTCCTGGGTGAATATGTCATAAATTTGTGACATGCGTTGGGTCCGTCAATGTTTTATGGCTACCAAGCTCATGGATTGAAAGAATCTAAGTGAATCAATATTCGTGATGAAAGAAAGAAATACTAATTTGATACTTTAAAAGAAAAAGAACAAAATAGTGCTTCAAGCAAAGAATCTTGTAGACACCGAATTCTTTAACAACCCATATCAATACATTTTACGACTAATTAATCCTATTAACGGAGCATGTTTTGCTTAAAATCTCTGATGCATGTGAAATGTATCACCGATCCGACTCCAAATTTATTACTTAAATAGAAAAGGACGCCTGTTTGAGAAAGACCAAGAAGGCAAAACTCAACCACGGCAGATGAAAGGCGTGGATCAAAGTTGAAATACAAATTAGGGTTGGCGCCTCCAACGACCATATAACGGAGGATTTCTCGAGACCAATTATACAGAAGAATGATTTAATGGGACGTGATACCGCAGATGCTAATAATTTTAAATTAAAGCCAAGACTGGACATAATGGTCCAAAGAAAGATCGCCATCGGGTCATCCCATCAAGATCCAAACGAGCATCCGGGAAGATTCCTCGATGGCCACATCAAGGTTTAATGGGGTGAGACTGTAAGTCAACAACCGCATCTATTCCCATTCTCTCTAAGAGATACAGCAGCCTACATGGTATGAATCTTTACCATATGGTTCCCCAAAGATACTCGGGAGAATGGTAGAGGTTTACTTAGGTAGATTCTTTCCCGTACCCTCACCACAGAAAAGAAGTGAGTGGAACCATTTCGTCTCCAAAGAGGGGGAAGATGAAAGCCTGTGATGCGAGTTTCGGGAAAGATTCAAACGGGCCGAAGATGTCCACGCATGGAATAGATCCTGGCTGACCGATGGATACATATCATGCCGCGAATGATATATCAAAGGAATCATCATGCTTCAAGGTCGTGGAGCACTAAACGAAAAGTGTCAAGAGGCAAAAGAGCCGATCAAGATCCGGCTAATGTGGCCATGAAAACTCCTTCCGAGCCTCAAGAGGAAACAAAGCAGAGGAAAGGGATCATGGAGCCGAGCAAGATGATGCCCATGGAGCCAAGTTGGATGCCATTATGCAGGTTAGACAAGAGAAAAGACACACACCACCATGAAATAGGAGCAATCAAAGGAGTTAATGAAGGAGGACAAAGAGTAACCGGCTGACTTTATGATCGTGGAAAGAGGTTAATTATTCGGGTGAGCCAAGAGTTTACCATTTCCCAAACCTAATCCTAACCTACTCAGCACATTATCACCCAAAGACTCAGAACATGAGGAACTTCCTCAGATGGCGGAGGGGCTTCCTCAAGGCCAAAGGTGGTGGACAGAACCTCAATAAGGTATCAGCAGCCACCAAGATTCCAGCAGCAGCAGCAGCAGGGAATAGAACACAGAAACGAATATCACGGTCAGAGGAGGCCCCATCTTTTGAGGAACAGATGCTGCAGTTTATGGGGGATAATAAAAGTCATTTGAATCTCCATGTATCAAAGTTCGAGAATCACACCGCTACTAATTCTCAAATTTTCGTAACACTACCAATGCATCCCCTAAGAACCCGGAGACACAAGCAGGGCGCTGGGCCCTAACCCCGCAAAGTCAAGAAAGACACCTTCCCAAGGATACAAGGAAGAACCCAAAAAGACTGCATGGTCAGTGCAAAATGAGGAGCCGGGAAGGAGTTAGAAGAGAGGAAAGAAAAAGGTGACAACAACAAAGAAGTAGCAAGACCAGAAAGAGAAGAGACAATGGAGAATGACAAAGAAGGAGTAGAAAAGATAAAAACATCCAAGGAACAAAGCCTGCAGTCCCATTTCCACAAAGACTGCAGAAATCAAAGATGGAGGAGCAGACTTTTGCAAGGTTCTTGAAACTTTCCTGCTTCGGATCGTGACGCCTTTTACTCGAAGTGGTGACTCGTGATGCCAATTGGTGATGCAAAATTTCTAATGACATATCGATAAAGAAAAGAAAATAGTAGAAGAAGGAATAGGAATCTCACCCGCTACCGCAGCGCGCAATCAAAAGAACTACCAAGAAGATGAAGGACCTGTGAAGTTTCACAATTCCTTGTATTGTCGAGGAATGGAATTGCGGGCTTCCTCTGTGACCAAGAGCCAGTATCAATCTGATGCCTCTTCGCTGCAGAAATTAAGTTTGTGGAGCTGAACTTACAAATCAAGTACTCTTCAAAATGGCGCAGCGATCGGCTGTGAAACCTAAGGGGTCATTAAAGATGTGTCGTCATCATTGGGAAGTTTGTATTCCCAAAAAGAGGACTTTACCATTCTCGATGAAGAAGATTCACAAGTACTCTACTATTAGGAAGACTATCTTAGCTACTGGAGTGTTCTTGATTGACATGCAAAAGGAGTTCTTATCTATGGTAATGAGAAGAAGTCACTGTTTAACTCGATTAAAAGTATGCAAAATATAGATAAGGTGAAAGGAAGGCTACAACGTGAGTCGATTTTTGCTCTCTATTCCCAACCCCCAATGTTAACAATGATTGTAACACTCCAGTTTTTACCAATGAAAAGATGAATTCCTAGTATGCTGAAGATGTCTATTCGACTCTACGCAGTTAGCTTATGCTATAGAAAACTGCGGTCGAACTCAAGCAAAATGTAAAAGATAATGGGAAGATAGAAGAAAAAGAGAAATTCATCAAGAGATCAAAGACAGAAGGTTTAGCTTTAGAGAGTTGCCATGTCATTTAAAGTATGCCTACTTAGAATTACCAAAGAAAAACCATGGATCATTTCCAACCAGATTAAGTGAGAATGAGGAACAAAGATTGGCTGAATTATTAAGGAAGCATAAGGAATCGCTAGTCGGGTCCATCAAGAGTCAAGGTATCACCTTACCAATTTGTATGCATAAGATTCTGCTTTGAAGAGACTTCAAAACGATTCGTAGAATACTGTGAGGAGGCCGAATCCAGTTGATGAAGTAGCCGTGAAGGAGGTGTTAAATTGAACAGCTGTTTTATCTATGCTATCTCGTATGTATTTCCTCGCGGGAGCCTACCATGTGGTTCCAAAGAGCGGGGGTTAATCGTGATCAGAAATGAAAATGAATTGATTCTAAATAAGAATGTGTGCCAAGGATGATGGAGGGTATGTATTGACATGTAAAAATCGAATACGCGAACCGTAAAGATCATTTTCCTTCATTTTCATTGATCGATGTTGGATAGGTTAAAGGTGGACACCTCACTTTTGTTTTCCCGGATGGGTATTCAGATATAATCAGATTGCTATCAAGACTTAAGATCAAGAGAAGACTACGCTACATGCCCTTATGGTACCTTTGCCTCTAAGATGCCGTTTGGGGTTATGTAATGCCCAAATTTACATTCCACAGGTACTTATGTCTATATTCTCGACGGTCAAGGAAGTGATGGAAATATTCGTTGGCTGATTTTATCGTGTATGGATCTGAAAGCCTTGATCAATGTTTAAACAATCTGGAAACAAAGTAGCTTCCAAAGATGCCAAGACAAACAAATTTGAAGATCGAATCGGGAAAATGCCATTTCCTATGGTAATGTATGTATTGTTCTTGACATAAAAATTTCAAGCATCGACTAGAAGTCGACAAATTAAAGTATCCATTATCAAAACTCGCACTCACCTACTACAGTTAAAGGAGTAAGAAGCTTTTTGGGGCATGCTGGGTTTTACAGGAGATTTATCAAAGATTTTTCAAAAATAGCCAGACCATTATGCAGATTACTGGAAAAAGATACAAGGTTCAATTTTGATGACTTCAAGAATGCTTTACTTAAATCAAGCTAAAATCGCATGCACCTAGTAATTGCCGCACTGTATCGGGACCGGGGGTTTGAAATAATGTGATGCCATGATTTTGCATGAGCTGTGGTCGGGCAAAGAAAAGAGGAAAGCATTCAGGCCATATACTACGCTAGTAAGACCTTCAAATTTAAGCATGTGGAGAACTACTCAACAACCGAAAAGGAAATGCTAGCCATAGTATTTGCTTCGTGAAAAATTTAGGTACATTTCGGGATCCTATGTGGTATCTACATCGAATATGCAAAGAATCAAGTACCATGTCGAAAAAGGAAGCTGCCAAGATTATAAGGTGGTGCCGCTGTTGCAAGAGTTTGATTTGGAAATAAGGGACAAAAAGGGATGTGACAATGTGATAGCCGACCACTTGTCAAGAGTAGAAAGAAGCGTTGATGAAGAAGAAAATGTGCAAAGCAATGTGAGAACTTCCTGGTGATGAAACAATTATTCAAGGCTCTTCCAACTCCTATGCAGCGCCGATATTGTGAAATTATCCGGGCTCATGAGTAATGCCTTAATTCAAATTACCAAATGTAAGAGGAAACTCAGAATCGATGCCAGATATTATTCGGGGATGACCTACTTTTATTCAAAAGAGGTGCTGATACGATAATAAGAAGACACACATTAAGGTGAACAAGGCAAGATTTTAAAATGAATGCCATGCATCACCATTGGGACATTTTCAGGAGTAAGAACAACAAGACAAGATACTCCAATCAAGATTTTTTTATCGCCCAATTATCTTCGTAGATTACAGGTAAATTCAGTGATCGAGCTAAAGGATTGGAAATATCAGCAAAGCAGAATGAAATGCCCTAAAAGGTATTTCTGGGTGATACAAAATGTTCGATGCTCCTGGGGAATAGATTTACGGGACCTTTCCCACCATCATTTGAAATCCTTATACATACCAAGTAGCAGAGATTACGCTCTCTAAATGGGTGGAAGCAAAGTGGCTCATTCAAGGAATGATGCTAATACGCTGTGAGTTTCTTGCAAAAGAATATTTCGAAAGGTGTTTGGAACCCCTAACCATCATTGGGTGATGGGGAACCCATTTTGCAAACAAAAATACTTGTAAACTCATGAGCGTAAGGGATCAAGCATGCAATGAGTTTAGCCTATCATCCCACTAACGGATACGTAAATTTCAACAGATCAAAAGAATACTTGAAAAGATCGTGAGCTCAAGCAGAAGGACTGGTCTTCCAAACTTGATGATGCACTTGGGCTTACAGGATCGCATAAGACCCCCACTGAATGTCCCTACACAGAAGTTGTTTTTGCAAACCATGTCATCTACCTCTTGAATTAGAATACAAGGCAAATGTGGCCATTAAAAGTTAAACTTCGATTGCAAGGCCGCAAAGGAAGAAAAGATTGAAGTTCTAACCGTCTCGAATTGGAAGAATCGAGAATGAAGCCTCATGATATAATGCTAGAATATACAAAGACAAGACAACAAATGGTATGATCGTAAAATCCTTAGGAGTTCGTAATTGTGGGAACAGGCCGCTTTTAATTCTGCACTGTTGTTTCTGAAAATTAAAATCCAATTGGAGTGGGCCATACACAAGTAATAAGTACTACATTCGAGCAATAACACTCCAAGTCCCATGGGATGGGGAAGAATTCGTCACTGGACAAAGGTTAAAGCATTATCTCAATAGTGGGAAGAGGAAAGTGAAGAACTCCAACTGTTCGAGGAAAAGAAGAAGAACTACAAATAAAGAAGTCCAAATTTATGAATCAAAATCGAAAATGAATGGAGGTAAATCCATGAGGATTTAAATTTCCTCGAATTTAAATTTCAATTATTTCTTTTCTTTGAAGTTGCTGATAAATTAGGTCAGATTTGTTTTCTAGAAGGATATATTTAATTTTTAAAATAGATTGTAGTTTAATTTAGAATTTTCTTAATATTGCAAAGATTTTCAATAATCGTTAAAGATATGTAAATAGCAAGGCAAATTCATGTGAGTAATTCCAAAGAACTCATGAGGAGCTCGACATGAGAAAAAGAGTGAATTTCCTATAACCCAACTCTCAGATATATTTGAATTAATTGTTAAATCTTGCTGCAAATATGCCTCAAGAGATGTCTACACGTTAGAAATAATATGAGAATTCAAAGTTGAAATCATCAATAGCGTCATTACGATAAAGAAGTGGCTACGTCGCGACAAAGCCGTTGTCTTACAAAACATCATGTCGTGACTACTTTTAAAAGAAATAACTAGTGAGTATGGAAGAAGGGAGATGCATGTCGCGACAAAGGAATTAAGTTTCAAAAAGAAGAAGGATCGTCGCACATCAAACAGATCTTTGAGAACCCTCAGATTACAAGGATGTGTTAGGTAGGTCGCGACATTAAAGTGCGATACGTACAACCACTCATTTCAAAAGCCCTAAATTTGAATGACCTAAAATAAAAAAAGAGGCGGAATTGAAGCCTCATAATTTAATTGAATCATTAACTAGCCCACAACATTGATTGAATTGCAATCGTGAACTATTTCATTCACTCCAACCCATATAACCATTCGCTTCTTCTTCCTCCCAACCAACCTCCGAAAAACCCTGAAGATTCCAAACCATTTTAAAGCTTTTCTCATTCCAATTTACAAATTCCACCTGGTTCCTAACCTAGACGACAATGAGGGAACACGAACAACCTAAGAAGAAGAAACTCGCCAAGGAGAACAAGCAGATGAGATTCATGAAGAGCAAGCAAGAGAGATGCCATCAAAAACGCTGTGGTTCCGACAACTTCTCAAGACAGAGCGTAAAGGGAAAAGGGAAAAGAGAGAGAAGCATACATAGAAGATTTATATCTCACAGTTTTTATTCCTAAAGTGGGAAGAAGTACTATGCTAACAAAGGTTTTCATACGTAAAGGAGATTCAAAACCCCGTGGACTTTCTAAGGAGATGATAGAGCGTAGAGGATGGGAGAGTCTCTTTTATTCGATATGGTAGGAAGGAAGGATGGAGTCGTTTGTATTTAAGAAGTGGGTCTCATCTGGCTTGAGGCCATCGTGAGGCTTCTGGGATGCCAATACTGACATGGCTCCAAATTAGAAAATTTTGGAAGCAGAATTTTAGGAGATTGGGAGAGCTCCTTTGATGGAAGGGCAGTTCAGACCGAGGAGAAGAGCGGAACTGAGCGAGCCTCAGCGAGAGCGAAGGAGTGGTTTCTTCTTGCGTTTGTCTTCAGTTGACAAAACATTTATGCACGATGTGGGGGAAACGAAGGCGTCTTTGTTTGTGCTGCATCTTTCGAGGGTATAAGATCGATATGGGTTATCATAAGAACTCTATCATGATGTCATGGAGGAACAAAAGTCACCTTCCCACCCTGGCCTTGATCACGATTCTGTGAAGGCTGGGTGAGAGGGTGGGAGTCGAAGAAAGAAGTCTGACTTCTGCTTTCATGACGGGAGTTAGCGAGGGCAATCGAGGAAAAAGGGAGTGCTGGTAGAGAACAAGGTGAAGCAATTTGAAGGATTGAGAAAAAAGGAGACCAGAGGCCGTCGAATGAGCACCGGTGACATCCACATGCAGTGGTGCATGTTTGCGAGATAATGAAGAGCGAGGATGAAATGACCCGATAGACTTCTCATCCCTTGGCGATTCTCCTCCTATCACGAAACGAAACTTCCAAGCTGGAGAAGTTCAAGAGAGAACTAAAGAGGACAATTCAATTGGAAACTCTGATTTGATCGAAAGAATAGAAAGAGAAAGTGGAACTTAAAACGAAGTGAGAGAAGGGATGTATGAGTGAAGAGACCAGCGATTGGAAGAAGAGTTAAGCAGAAAGAAAGGAGCATGATTGGAGATCAAAGAAAAGAACAACAGTGGAAGGAAGGCGAGCAGAGAAAGAAGAACGAGATGGAAAAAATGTTGAGCCGTGGAGGAAGGAGTTCAAGAAGAAATAAGAGGAAAGAGGAATCAAAATCTTTCTGAAACTCAGTGAGTCATGAAGCCTTCTATAACAGCGGTTTGATCGTGACTCTCAACTACAACATTAGTAGAGAAAAGATAAAACTGACACCAAATTTGGGAATGAGATAAAGGGTTTAATCACCATACAAATCTCTACGGAAGGCTGAAAACAAATGAATGAGAGAGACAAGCAATGGGCTGGAATCCCACATCTGAAGGAATGGCTGGAAAATTTAGATTTGATTAACAACAATCTTTCTAAATTCTTAGTCATGGCGAAATATACCCACTTCAGAACCTGATGAATGGCAGGAAGGCAGATGTCTTAGTGAAAGTTGATCTCTCTAATGGGTGTCATTGAAAAACAGGTTGAAGGAAACTAAGAAGAAAGGAAAAGAAGCTAGTTTCCCTTCTGTTCGACTCATTTGAACACTTTAGACCTAGATCCCCTGAGTATTTTGCCACCTCGTCAAGAAGAAATAGACCCCTTCTCCTTACCTAACCTTCCAGTCTCATCCTCCTCTGCATCACTAATGTATCCAAATTTGCAAATCAATGAAATAAAATGAAAGTTAAATGGAATTATTTGTGTCTTATTTTGCATTTGATTGTTCAATGTTATGTTGCTTTGTGGTTGAATGATTAGGAAATCAAAGTAGGAAATAGTTCGAATAAAAACTGCTGAGAGGACATTATCTTAATTGAATGAAGCCAGTTAAGTAGGAATGTGAAATGAGGAAAAAATTGCGAGGAATAAGATAAAATCATCTGGATTTAATTTGAAACACTATAGGTGCAAGAGACTTACTTATGTTTAAGCGATGAAGTCAGTTAGAGGAAGGTAATAAGCGAAGGAACCAAAACATCTTTTGAGTTTGTGGTATGAGCAGGTAAAATCAAAAGGAACTGCTGAATATCAATTAACTTAAACCTCATCAATAAAAATGAGTCGAGAATGCTCATATAGTTAGTCTACAGTGATAAAATCGATTCTAGAATTTGTTAGATTGTTGATTATGAAGTGAAATCCTAGGTGATTCAAATTATGTAAGAGATGACTCTGAGCCATTGGATAGGTTTGAGTACATTCTAGCCATCCTTTATTCATCTTTAAGAGATTGTATCTGTTAGTTCAGAAATTGAACCAGCAAATCTATTTTTCAAAAATGAATAAATGGAAACCCCGACGTCTTAAGGCAGTAATCCTTGATGAAACCTCGATTGCAGGAATTCAAAGAGGAAAGAAATGAAGTTTAAGGGAGTATATATTTTGAGAACTCAAAAGGGAATGAAAAGAAAAAAGCGGAGCAAAAAAATACAGCGAGAAAGAAACTACACAGGGATAAGTTTTGTCTTGTGGCCTAACTCTCTTGAACAATTAAGTTCTTAGGTGTTTCAACTTTTCTAGTACCCTAATGTCTGGTATGGAGTGCTAACTCAAAGTTAACAAGAGTGTTAGAAAGCCTAAAAGTTAAAAGCATTGCACTATCATAGTGGTAGCAAACTAGGAAATTCCTCGAGTGAAATTATAGAGTAAAATAGGGGAATACGATTGAAGAAGAAATCAAAGGAATGTCCCAAACATGAAATTTAGAGGTTTACAGAGAAACTATAGAAAGAAGGGTAGAGAAGAGAAAATGTTCGAGGGTGTCTGCCTAAATTATTTCCATCTACCATTGCAAGCTCTCACAATATAAGCCCAAAGGCACGATTGATGCGGAAGGTGAATTCACTTATTAGTGGAGATATTATGAAAAGCAACCTGGAATTTGGAAGAAGAAAACAATCAAAATTGAAGGACTTTGAGGAGTTAAATGACTCAGCCATAGGGTGAGAAAAGGAAAATAATTCATTATTCTTGAGGATCCAATGAGTATATTGTTTGTAAAACATTTCAACATGATAGTTTGCATAGCATAAGAGTAGAGACTGACCTTGGCCGGACTTGAAGCTGATGTGAATTTACATACAACCTGCGTTACAATTAAAAATTAGATGAAGCGCAGAACAAATCACGGAAAATGTCCTTAAAAATTATTTTGTTTGAATGAACAATTCTTTCTTTTTCTTTAGCGAGACGAGCAAAATTTAAGTTGGGGGAGTTTGATGGGCTTAAAGGTCATATTTTTAGTCCATTTTACGTTCTATTTTCATCTAAATATGAATAATTAATATCTGAAATATGGAAGAAACTCACCAAATTGTTATTAGCGGGAAGAGAAGAAAGTGAAAATCGACAATAAGTCAGGAAGAAAAATCTGAGTCAGATAATGATACGAAATATAGAAAAGCTGGCTGATTCATTGATGCGGTTTCAGTTCTGATCGAATTAAGTCGTGACGCAAAGTGGAAGAATTTGATGCGGTCAGCGACCCAGTAGAGTACGGATCAGCGGTGAAGGGTGTCGGGAGCTGAAAACGGCGTGTGGCTTGACATTCTGAGTTGCGACAACGGTGATACCGTGACGGATAGAGTGTGACGGCGAAACATTTAAGCTATGAGAGGTTTGATACGATGAAGCCGGACTTAAGTTGATGTCGCGGCTAGTTGATGTCAGCGACATTGATGATGTCACGACGAGGCGAAGTCGACACCAAGAACCATGAGAAGGCTGCTAACCACGGTGATGTGCGACATGGCACGAAGTCGCGACACGGACACCTTTCGGTTGAAGGTGAAGTTTCATGAAGTGAGGTCACGACAACGGCTTCGAAGTCAGCGACGCCGAGACGACCAGATCAATGATCTGAGCCTTAAAGAGATGTGGCGACCACGATATTGATGTCAGCGTGGCGTAGTGACCTCAAGTTACGAGTCTATGGTTTCTTTTAAGATGACCGACGAGAGTCGTGTCGCTGACGTCGAATTTATCGATTGAAGAAGCTGCGGATGATTTGAAGCTATAAGATGACAAGATATCGGCGTGACATCAAAGAACAATTGAAACACGCGAAAGCGTGAGAAGATGTGGCAGGCTGATGTCGCGACACGAGATGACTAAATGGGCTATACAAGTAAGTTGGAAGTCGCGACGTGGGATCGATGTAAGCGACCTACGATGTCGACAAGGGCGAATTCGTGACGAACAATAAACTTGGGCTGGATTCTCAAAATCCCTCTGTTTACATTGGGATTAAATTTATTTGGAAAACCACTATAAATACCGATATCGACTCTATTCTGGCGACTTGGCGGCGCGACGAGAGATGCGGATAGGCAGCTCATTCTTTCTTTTATTTTTCTTCTTTTATTTTCTTAATTTTTCATTTCCGTCGTTTAAGCGGATCAATATCTCGTATTTTTATTTTTCGTTTATTTCGAATGCGGATGTTTATCGTTTATTTGAAGTAAAATCTAAAATTCATTTAATTTTCAAATTACTACGAAATGTTTGAAGTTGATGAATTTAAGGTCGATTGTTCCAGTTTCAATTCACGATCCATTCTTGCTTATTCGGAATGTGTAGCGGTAGTGGGAATCCGACTGATAGTGAGCATTTCTAATTAAATTTATCTTTTAATGGACACTGTTGACTTGTTAATTTAGTTAATAAATTTATACGGTTTTGGGTTTATTTTCTTGGGATCTGAATATCGTTTCTTATGCTGATGGAACTGCGTCATTGCTCGTTCCAGGAGGTCCTCCCAAAGTAACCTGGGGAAGACATTCTGAGGAGTAATGTACATTTCCTTGAGGTATAACACTGCTATTAGGGATCATGGCTAAGTTCACTTAGATAAATCCTCTTCTCACTTAGGAAATAAAACGAGTTGAATGGGTTATCTATTTAAACAAGCAAAAGTTCACCTGGTCGGATAGTGAGGCCAATCCAGTATTAGTGAGATCTATCAAGGAAAGATTGATCTATTCTAATTTAGGAGGAACGTCTGGAAGTTGTATGTCCTTGTGACCGATAACTTCAGGAAAGCTGGTTTGAGTCAGTAAAATGGTATGAAGTATTGCAGAAAAATACCCAGTTAAGGAAGTCCCCTCTTTACAAAAGTGGTTATCTAATTCCACAGTATTGAAGAATCGGTCATAAATCAAATAATGAAATGAGTATGGAGATCGAATTGCTTCCTGTATGAATGATTTTGAAAGCTAGGTTAATCGAAATTTTTATTGAGATGCTTCTGAGGGAATTGATAGTTCACTATAGCTGTTTCTATTAATGTAAATATTAGGATAGCATTACGATGTTAGTTCTTTTGTTAGAAATTCATTATTCTTTATTCTTATTCTTTGGTATGATGGAATAGTTAGGTTATTTTCCTTTTGTTCGTTTAATTTTTCCCTTTTAGCAATCAGGATCTATTATTTTGTGGTCAGTGTATAGAAGTTGGTAGTGGGTGGTTGATTTAAAATTCTTGAGATCTGCAGCAGGATGTTGATATACGGGCTCAATCATTTTAATTAGCAATAGGCACCAGTGCACCCCAGAATATCAGATAAAACCAAACTTTAAAAAAAATGGTTACTCTAAAGATTGGTGGTTTATACATGTTTTGAGTGCCAGCGAAGTTTGTAAGCTATAGTTAGGATTGAATAGTCATGGTAATGGTGTCATAATTCTCACTGCTGTTTTTAGAGTAAAATTAACGGCGGTCGTTAGAGACAAGTTGGTTTTAATTTTGACATGTTGTATTTTTAGGTAGACCTCCTGCCGTGCAAAGGCTACCTTTGTTTTCTTTAAATCATGGGTCCCGAAGCAGGACACGATTTATATTATTTTCCTATATGACCTCTAAAACTTGATTTTTGCCACTTTCAATTATTTTGTGATGGCTATAGTCATGGGAGGGACTTCACGTCAGGCGACCGTTTTGGGCGACCACTGCAGCGAATCTGCACACCACCCACGCTCATGCCTTACACGATGCCGATCTTCGATGTACGAGGATGTTGACCACGAAATTTGTCACGATGGATTGGCTCCAACCTCAGTGGCCGGAGGTTGAGCCCGCTCTTTCCACTCGGGTGTGGTGGAGAGTACCTTTGACAGTGCATAACCCATCGAGTGTACTCTCATCTTCGAGATCGACTAGATGGACTCTGATTAGGTAATGTTCATATAAAATTGCAGTTCTATATTAATTATATTCATGACTAACGTAAAATATTGACATAAGTGTTCACATGTAGGTCTCATGGCGGCCCCCGTCATTGGGAGGATTATGACTGACTCCGTATATCTTCTTGTGATCGAGTCGTGACGCGTGTCGCTCATATGTTGAGATTGTTGGTGGCATCGTCGAGGAGTCTACGGCTGATTTGGGACTCATCAGTTCACCTCGGCTTTATACTGAGCAACAGGTTGCATCTGGTGGATGCGTGGGCGACATTTTATGGTGGTATGGCCTTCATGCACCATACATAGCATTATGGGAGTAATGACTAGGATCATCCTTTCACCATGGTGTGAGTTTGATGGACTTTCATGGATCATACATCTTGGGTGGTATCGTCGTGCGGCGTTTATGACCTCTGGTATAGCGGGCATGTCTGAGGTTCCACCTCTGTTGGTAGTATGGATCTTTAGTGAGGATAGAAGTCATGTGTTTCTAAAATATTTTACCTAATTTTAATTATTATATTATGTAATTATAATTCTTTCTTTGTTTCACTGGTCCAGCCATGGTGACATAGCCATTAAGCTCGTTTTGATACACTGGTGCTTTATCGACATACATCCCATATTGCCGATCGATTGTTACACGGATCGGTGGCAAAATCGTCCATGGAGTCTATTTCAGAGGCCGACATCCATGAGCCATTTATTAGACCTCGGTGTCGTCCACATCTTACGTATGCGGCGGGTCGGTGGGGAGAGAGGAGAGGAGAGGGAGTTGATCGCGAGGTCGTGCTCGATGTTGATCAGATGTGGTCCCGAACGGTGAGACGGTTTAGGTCTGGTGAAATGAGCTTTGCCTGCTTCGATACCCTCATACTTACCCCTCTTGCATTTGTTTGTACCCCACACACACATCACCTTCCTGCCCCTCATTGACACATCTTCTACTTATTCTGTCACCTTAGCCTCCACGAGACTTACGTGTACCGCCTTATCGGTGTAAATGAGCCGACCTCATATATGATGAATCCATTGTCGTCACACCTTCCCTACTCTCCATACGGCCTCCCATAGATGATACCTCCGTTGACCTTTACAGTGGGGTAGACTTCAGTACGTGACCATTATGGCGTGTCGTATTCTTCAGTCAAATCGAATCTTAATTTCAAGTCGGTCCTCGGCTCCATCGAGCTCCTTAACTCTGCTCAGAGTACAGACTACATACTCGTGATTTATTTATTTTGGCACAGATCTGAAATATAAGTATAAATCTTAATGGGACACATTGATACATATTATTTTTGTATAAGAATTTGTATAATTGTTTTAATATATTTAAATGTTTTTAGTATATGCATGATTTGGTACATATGTCTTTTGAATGTGCATGTCTTTGTTTATACATATCTAATACTTCATAGATTTTTATCATAGTTCAAAAAATACACTCAATATTATTTTCTAAGATAATCATTTTTTTATAAAACTTACATGTAATACATAAAATAATAAATTTATATTTTTATTTAAAATGGATTATTTTCAATAAAAAACATAATACAAGTTATTGATTTTATAAATTTTGAATTATTTGATATTTTTAGTCAAGCATTTCTTAAAAATAACATGATTTGATTAAACTATTAATTATAATATACTGTATCTATTCTAATTATATATTATGTTACCTTCCTGGCTGTGATAGGGAGCATTTTTGGAGGTTTTATTTAAGTAAGCCTTAGGTGCTGCTATAGTGCTAAACTGCTGCCTACAAGGCTGTTCCATCCATCAAGGAAGGTCAAGGAAATTATTGCTGGAAGATCTACTACTCTTATATATTGGATCTCAAAGAACTGATCGATATTACTATCTGTGCTGGAGAATGAAAAGAACAACATATAGCAGGCCTGAACTGGTGATGTTCATTTAAGGTGCTGTTGTTGGGCATGTAAAAAAAAAAACTGCTATATTCTGTTTGTCCTATTGAAGTGGATCTGCTTAATCTCCCTAGAAACTTTGTTTTAATCTGTTGATATGGTGCATATTCTTCTGCTTTGAAAAAAAAACCCATATTTACTTAGAATTCTTAGTTATATCTATTTCCCATTACAGCTGCTTATCCTTTTTCTTTTGATATTATACATGTTTCACTTGGTTTTCCAATCTGAAGGTTTCTTTATGGCCTAAATTCAGTATTAAGTGCAACCACTTCAGCTCAACAAAATAACTGGTTACTTAACTTCACAAAATCATTGGCACCACTGCTTTTCTAATCTGAAAGGCAAACTTGTAATTTTATATATGTTATAGGTCTTAAGATGTTTAAATATTGGAACAGGATTTGCTGTCATGATGTCTGCTCTATTCTGGGATTTTAGGCCATGGGAAGGGAACATCAGAATAGTCCAATCAGTCCAGGTGGAAGAAACATTTGACAAATATAAATTTTTCCTATTTGCGTTTATTTTGAATCAGCATAAACGAATTTTTATTTTTGCGTGTTGGTTTTATGTTGTTATAAATAATATCTTGCACTTCTTAGTTCTCTAGATATGTAGCTTGTTGTGTTGGTCTCTAGATATCAGTACATATCATAGCTAACAATTAAGTAAGCCAGTGAAATCCAGATAAGTTAATTTCCAGTTTGGTTAATGGCCAGTTGTGAGCATTGACTTTAGTTAACTTAATCACCAAGTTGTTGAGATGGGCATTGAAATTTTTAAGTTTAATAACGGCGTTGTGGTAAACTTTAGTTGACTTCAATGCCGTCGTTCGAGAATGCGGACGTTGAAAATTTTTATGAGTTTTAATGGCGATTGTTGTGACATGACTTTAATTTCCTAAAAAGCGTCGTTCATTCTTGCCTGATTCGGCATTTGGTTTATTCGTATTTTCCAAACCAGAAGCATTAAAATTCGGATTTTTATTTAAGAAAGGACTACTAAATCAAAACTCTCCCAAAAACTGTAATTCTTACATATTTTGAAAACAATTATATAACAAGCCACTATTTCCCAAATCTCATCCATAAGGGAAAAGAGTTTGTGATATCAGTATAACAGTACATTTTTATACAACACCATTATATGCATTCTTTGCTAGAATATTGAACTTGTACCAAAATCATATGATCCTCACTCATAGTTCCTCTCTGCAATTCTTTCTCAGAACATCAAAGCATTTCAGTTTCCTCTACTCTGCCATTAGCTTCTGGATTTCATCTACCTCATCAGGGAGCTGCTAATGACAACACAAAAAGAAAAAAGAGGGATTCAAAATTCAAGTTCCATGCATATGCAATCAAAATGAAAATGGCATTAGTCCTATTTTAGAAAACAACAACCAAACTTGGGGGAGCTCCACAATTTATTATATCGTGTTATATTGATTTTCTTTTGTATTTTCCATAGTAAATTAAATTTATAAAATTCATAATTTTTTTTTCTTGGGAGCACTAAGTTATGTGGCCTCTATTTCTTATTTTGAAATTTGAAAGACCTCAAAACCTTAAAGCCCAGATCTCCTCATTTATTTGATAAATTTGAAAACTAAATTGACAAAAAATGCAACATTTCAAGAATATTTGATAAAAATGAAAACTAAATTGATAAAAGAGTCCAGAAGGGTACTACTACCTAAGTGGTACTACAGTATATCTCCTAGTTTAAAAAACTAAATTGATAAAAAATACATTATGGGTGAGTACTACCAAAATGAACTTGGCACTACCGGTATTGTATACCAGTTCTTTAGGTAGTACCTAACGTTAATTAAGATAATAACTGGTTCAATGAGTCGTACTCGAGTAAGATCACGCGCACTCTATATCAATTTATAAATTTAATTTTTATTTTTTATCAAATATTTTTTAAATGAATTGATTTGGGTCTCTTGTTCACATTTTTTTCAAATAAACTGAAATAGGAGCACCAAAACTTTTTTTTTTTGGAAGAAGACCCCAAAACTAGTTCTTCCTTTTTCTTTCCAAATATAATTATTTTTATTTTTAAAAATATATATATTAAAAATCAGATTAATAGGTAAAGAAAGAAGAAGAATAATAACAATTTATTATGTGATCGCTTTCTTTCCTTTCTTCTCTTTACCTTCATAATTTCTTACTGCAATTTTTGGTCAAATTTTCCAACCCCTTTTTCATCATCTGAGACAAAATCAAGGCATTACAAGACCCTTTTTTTTTTAATCAATGAAAGAGGACACAAGGATTTTAATAATTGAACTTCATACAAAACCTTAAAATCTAACCTTTGAAATTAGGTTTTCTCCAGGGATAATTTACTTGGACGATAATTCAAGAAATAAATCTTATCAAAAGTTTCCGAAGGAAATAGATCCCATTACTGAATAGCCTGTTTGGAAGAGGATGACACGACGAAACAGATACTCACTTACGCAGGAACAGATTGCTTGGAACTGCTGAATATCGGCTTCTTGTTTGATAAATCGACCTAGAAATATATACTATCGGAGGAAACTGAATCTACTTTAATCTCATCAACATCGAACCAGAGGAAGAATCTCTGAACCCAATCCCTTCAGATGTTGATGGATCCGTACTTGAGAACGCGGTGATGGAAACATGTGGTAGATCAAGTAATCAAGACAGCGTAGCTTGGCCTCTCAGTCACCACGAATTCATCATTTCGGCGAGGAATGATTTGACGTTTCAGGAGGAGCCCCTCAGGAGGCCGAACTGTGAGAATGTCGTAGGCTGAGGGTTTTGACGGGGTTGGGGCGATGGAGAGATCAGTCGCAGAGGCCGCGATGAGGAAAATTGAGATTACAGCGAAGAAAATAAGAGGTTTTGAGTTTGCAATCATGGTTTCGGCGACGATTTGGTGAGAGAAAGTGGGGGGTTTCCTTTTTTCTGGGGAGGGAAAATGGGTGTTTGGACGGAGAGAAAAGTGGGAGTCTCGAGGAAGCTGAGAGGAAGCTGGAGGGGAATACTTTTAATTACTTTATGTTTCAGCCTTGTCTGAAATACTACGTTTTGTCTTCTCATGTGGAGGAATGGTATGGTGTGGGGAGGATCACATGTGGTCTTGTGCACCTTATTTGGTAGATAACTACTAGTATTTTATTTTAGAAATTGTGATATTCAGAGTGGTTTAAAAATATGATTAAGATTTGACTAAAAAAAAAAAAAAAAAAGGGTTCAAGTGTTTGTAAATCATTAAAGGGTGCATTAAGTGCCTTTTAAATTTAGAATTTTTTTAATTGGATGATAAATTTTAAACTTTTAGGTAGATGACTTAAAACATAAATTATAAATTCTAATTTAAATTTATAAACATAACTTTTTAAAATATTTTTTATAAATTTATAAACTTTGTGATGATTTTTAAAGTCTTTTGCACTATTTTGAAATGTGCAATATTTCATACCCAAAAAACTTTACCCATAAAGTAGATGTGGATTTTAATAAATATAATAATTCTATGTGCAATAAAAGTAATATCAAATATCATATTTTGATAGATAGTTATAATTTACTAATTTTTTAAATAAATATAGTAAATTCATATTTTATTAAAGTAAATGTTTATTAAGTATCAATACTTGTTTTAAACAGTAAAATCTTATAAAAGGGAGGTTTGAGTTTGAGTAAGAACAATTGCTATCTTAAATTATAATAAAAAATGAAATATTATATCATAAAAATTTTCTCTTAAGATATTTTAGTTTTTAATTTTTAAATTTTCTTTAATTTATAGTCCCAATCAATAAAATCAACTTGACTTATGAGTTTTCTTTTACAGTCTAAACATCAATAAACAAACATGACTCCTCAATGAGATCTCAAGAACATTTAATTTATTAATTCATCTAAATCATTAATTTTTAACTCTTACCCACAAAAAATTATAAAAAAAAGTGAAGAATAATTTGAGGTTATATTACCTTCTAAAATAATAGAGAAGTTTAATGTTATAAAGAGTCAATTACTTTTGTCCTTTGTGCAAGTCTATAAAATTACAATTGAATGCCATATTTTTTTATAAACTTTTAAATGCAAAAGTTAGTGTTAAATACACAATTATAGACTCTTTAAAAGTTATCCAATACCACTTCTTTTTAAGATTCAATAGTAATTATCATAATCCAATGCCCCTTAAATATGTTATATAATGGTGTTATCTCTTTAGTCAATTTTGGTTTCTTATTCATTAAGTGAAAAACACCACCTACATTATGCTGAGTTGATCTTACAAATGAACATGTGATATTGTATTAATATATTCAACTATGCAATGTTTGACTTTGTTCAACTATCACGATAATGACTTTTAAATAATGTATAATAAGTGTAATTACCCATCATGTATATAGCTCATGGAAAAAGAATAATTGATTATGTAACAATTTGTTAAATTGTAATTAAAATATTTTATTAATCAACAAATAAACTGAAGATAATAATATTATAACTTAAAATTAAGTACAAAACCTATAGATATAAAATAATAAATTAAAAAAAAATACTAATTTTCTCTCAAAACCCTAACCACCTTCATTTTCTCCTGAATCTTTTTCTTAAAAACGAGAATAATTTTTTAATAATTATATTAGTTTAAAATATATCTATATTTTTTTATATCAATTTTTTTTCTTTAATAAAATAGTTTCAGGTTTTTAATTTATTTTTCATATTTTCCTCATCGTCTTGATATAATAGTTTGTTTGATCACCTTATTATGACGTTTAATTATGTATTGAGTATATTTGATTCAAATGAAAGCATATTGCCGGACTAATTTTCCAATGTGTCTTTTTTTACCTTTTTATTAATTTTTAGTATTTTTAATTTTTATGGACTCATCAATAAAGGCAATTAGACATGAATGAAATTACTATAGAATTTATAGGGTAAGAGTGAGCAAGGCTACTAAAAGAGAGAGGTGTTGTGCGAGCGCGGGATGAAATGTCGGTTTCGGATATATCGGTGATGGAATTTACGGATATATCGGATATATCGGAGAATATATCGGTGGATATTTTCACATGAATATCGATATATCGGAAATTAATAAATCTTGATTGGAAGCAACTTTTGCATAAAGTGTAAAAATAACGTTAATAATGAAATCTGAGACGTTGATCTTCATTGTCATGGTCTTTCCCCCTTCTGAAAATGAAGATCGATCTTAGCTCCATTCTGACATTTGATAGAGGATAAAATGTGAGTGAAACGATAGTCGTACCAAACGTGGTGTTCAGGTATATTAGTTATAAGATCGACGTCTTAGTGTATAAATCTTGACATCTTATAATACTCTCCATGGATGGGAAATTGGGGTTCACCACATCATTCGTTGGAAATCCGCTATTTGCATTTGATATGGAATGTTGAATAGGCATTTGTTCGACGTAGGGGATAATTACTATTATGTCTTGCGTCAATGGAAGCAGAAGGATTTGAAGAAGCGCGACCATAAGTCATTGAGGAGGGAAAAATGTTGCCGTCTTGGATGAATCCTTTGTATTAAGTGCCAATGCTCCTTAGATTCAAAACTGGCAAATGATGAATGCCGTTGTGATGTGCCGTCACAGTTTATTCGACTTCTGTATGGCTGCGTGAACCAAATCCTTTTCTGACTCTCTCTAGACCGATGGTCTTCATCTTGTGTAGCATGTGTGAAATCATCTTCGCGGTGAATGGACTCAATGGATATTGACTTGTTGTCGTCTGCCAACTATCTCCACCATCATTTCAATTATCCTTCTGTCATTGATCCCTCTCCTCTTGAGCCGTCATTGCACACTTAATTTGAAGTACATCAAACTAGATGCACTGCTGTTTGACGCTTGAATCAAATGAAGAACAGAGAATCAGCAGTGGTGAGACAGTCTCATGTATTGAAACTTTCATACTATTAACCTTGAGATAAAACAGGTCCAACATCAACACCGGCTTCTGAACATCTTGCGACAATTATTGGATCGAGTTCCTCCATCATCCCGAATGGAGAATTAACCGTTGGAATAATTGATTATCCTCTTCTTCTCAAACTCGGCTGAAATGTCGAGTAAATCAAGGTAATTCTTTTAAATGACTTTATCATTTCTGCATATCACGTATCTTTAGTTTCATACATAGTAACAAAACTGAATTGTTGGAGCTTAAGGGTAAGCAATGGAATTTCTTTTGTTTTGTATGTGTTAGAGGCAAATGCTCAAATTTCTCACATCTTTGAAGAAGATGTGGGTTTGAATAAGGCTTTGTGGCCAAATTCCTCAATGTGGGAGTGTGGTTTCATACAGCCACCATTCAGCTCATGATAAAATAAGTAACATTCAAAATCTAATAATAACATGAAAATAGGCTTTATTTTTAATGTTTAATGAAGAACACTAACAGGAACATTAAATCTCTTGAGGCTATTCTTTGCTCTGTATCTTAGAATCTCTTAGCATCTGAAACATTACAGTGTGCGTTGAAAATATACATGTCTAATCGGTAAGTGTAAGTTTAACCAATTAGCAGATCGGTTAATTAAGATTTGTAACCAAGTGTACCTCATTTCCCAAGTGCAGTGTACATGTAGAAGTAGAAGATAATCTTGATATAGTAGGCGACTTTTGGAGTAACTTCCGAGGTCACTACTAACTCCAGGTCTATGTTGAAACAGGATTCAAATAATATCATCTTTACAAGTGATTTAGATTGGTATGTCATAAGGGAAAATAATGCCATTAGGGTGATTAAGATGTAACCCAGTTACTGTGCATAGAAGGATGTTTGAGCGTTCTATCTGACGATCTGCGATAATTGTTTGACCCAATCTTTGGCATTGAGTTGATGTAAATTTTAACCGTTGCAGATCGACTAAATACATGAATAGCGGTGTTGGGACGAGAAGCAGTCAATGTAATCTGGCTTGTATATAGTAACCATATATTAATTACTAGCAGAGACCTTCTCTGATATGTATGATCAAACATAGGCACTTCAACATATGTCAATGGTCGTCGACCCAGCTTGGCAGAAGCCGTTCATCAGCGATAAAGATCTTCTTCAAATCAGCCTCTTTTTAGGAGCTTTCTAGAGCGTGTAATTGTTGCAAAATCTTGTTGCCTTGGGCCTTGATATCCTGGACCTTTCTCACTTTACATGGCATTGATATGATTGTAAGATGAAGTTGATGATTTTGCGTGCGTGGTAATTAATTCGAAGCGTTGGCTCTTTTAGCAATGTCTTCGAAACATCAATTCGATCTTGATTGTCTTTGCGCGTAAGTCGATATAAATTGTGCTTCTTCTGTTGTAACTTTCCGCCTTCTGAATCTTGATCGTTAATCATGGCTGATTTACCTGACATTTGTTTCACACCCTTCATGATCCGTCATAACAATAGAACTACATTTGACATCTTATCTGTCAGTCATTAACCATGCGAATATATCACCTGATATATAATATATTCCATTTGTCATTATATATGATCTGTCAATCATAACAATCTCATTTTACGATTATTCTATAATACTATATCTTTATATGATCTTTATCTTTGATTTCATATGGAATGGTGGCTCACATTCCTACTTCTGGTAAATTAATGAAATTAATTATATCTAGTTTCAATTATAATATAGATAATAATTTATTAGGCGAAAAGTGATTGTCGCATCTTGAAACATTGTCGTAAAATGATATTCTTGAAGTGGTGAGAGTGCGCTTTGTGAAGGCGCGAACTGGCTCATATATGAAGGAATTTGTTTTGATTAGTCGACCCGTCGTTTCTTTGATTGAATACCTTTGAAAGGATTTTTAATGTTCTTTTGTCTTGTACTTTGAAGACTTGTATAATGATGGAATAGCGGTGGTAATGGATCAGGTGTCTCACGCACACAGATCTTTGCATGCGCACGCTTTGTTTAGTTAATTAGGTTTGGTTGTGAAGGCTCTGACACAATATCTCGATTATTATCGAAGTAAATTCGTTTATTTAAAAAAAAATTATTTAATTTAAACATTTACCCATTTTCTTTTTACCTCTCATAATCCTTCTTCTTGTTGTCGGTTCCATTGTGCTTTTGATGCACGATATGCGCTCGAAAAGTAGACTCTTTCATCGAGGGTCATGTCTGGATACATATATACATCTACCTCTTCTTATCTCATCTCATCATCGTCATCAATAGATACCATCGCTTCCCTCCATTTAATCTTACCGTAGTTAGTATGAATATCTTCTATATCAATTTACTTTCTTCGCTTTCTTTATTTTTACTGCTCTAAAGTTGTTTCATTTCTTGTTCATAGAATCACATTTAGGCGCTTTTGTATTAGGTTGGGATCAGATGTGACGATTGATATTAAATGAGTGATCATATAAATATCTTAAGCCATTATTAAGTATTGTCTGGTTCTGATATATAATATCATATATAATATTTCCATCTTGGATCTCGACATCGATATTACTTCCACTAGCCATCCTATTGTTATACAATTAAAATAATTTATTTCATATAAAACAACAAATTTATTATATATGTACTATACCACAACCTTAACTAATATATAAACTTACTTTAAATATTGCTTAACATGAAGATTAATTAATTTATTAATAATATACATAATATTAACTAATGTATAATTTATTAATATGCATACATATATAACTAAGGTGTAGTTCTTTGAAAATTCTTACTATTTAATTTGTTAATTATATAAACCATATTATTACATGATATTTACCTTAAAAGCAAATAATATATATTTGTAATTTTTATACAGTTATAATAATCTAATGTAAAATTCAAATGATATATATATATATATATATATATATATATATATATATATATATATATATATATATATATATATATATATATATATATTAGTATATTATTATAATATATAAAAACCATATTATTATATGATATTTTATGAAACTTAAACTAATATATATTTCTATTTTGTACAATTTATAATCTAATGTGAAATTATAAAAAAAAATAATACTATGTTATTTTAAAAAATACACTACTATTACATTATTATAGTATATAAAAACCATATTATTATATGATATTTATAAACTTAAATAATATATATTTATATTTTATGCAATTAATAATCTAATGTGAAATAAAAAAAAAACTAAAGTATATTTATTTGAAAAGAACCACCATATTAGAACTATTATATGGTATATAAAACCATATTTTTATATGATGTACCTTAAAACTTAAAATAACATATATTTATATTTTATGCATTTATAAATCAATGTGAATTATAAAATATAGTATATAAAAACTAAATATTATATGATATTTACCTTGAAACTTAAACTAATATATATATATATATATATATATATATATAATATATATATATATATATATATATATATATATATATATATATATATATATATATATATATATATATATATTTATGCAATTATAATCTAATGTGAGTATAAAAAAAAAAGTAATGTATATTTATTTTAAAGAATACCACTATTACATTTATTATAGTATATAAAACCATATTATAAAAATTATTTGCCTTAAAAACTTAAAATAATATATTTATATTTTATGCAATTAATAATCTAATGAATAAAAAAAAACTAAAAAGTATTTATTTGAAAGAATACCACTATTAAATTTATTATAGTATATAAACTATATTTTTATATGATATTTGCATAAAACACAAATAATATATATTTATATTTTATGCATTTTGCATAATAATAATGAAATTATAAAAATATATATAGTATATAAAACCATATTATTAATATGATATTTTATGAAGCAAACTATTATATATATATATGTATATATATATATATATATATATATATATATATCTCTATATATATATATATATATATATAATAATAATATATATTCTACTACTATACACTATATATAATATATATATATTTTTATACGTTTATAATCTAGTGTGAATTATAAAAAAAACTGAATGTATATTTATTTTAAAGAATACACCTATTACGTTTATTATATTATGTAAAACCATATTATTATATAATTATTTACCTTAAAAAACTTAAAATAATATATATATTTATATTTATGCAATTAATAATCTAATGTGAAATAAAAAAAAAGCTAAAGTATATTTATTTGAAGAATACATACTATTAAATTTATTACAGTATATACTAAATATATTTTTTATATGATATTTACCCCAAAAACTTAAAATAATATATATTTATATTTTATGCATTTTATAATCTAATGAAATTATAAAAAATATATAGTATATAAAACCATATTATTATATGATATTTACCTTGAGCTTAAACTAATATATATATATATATATTTTATGCAATTTATAATCTGTCACAGTATAAAAAAAAAAAAAAACTAATATATTATTTTCAAAATACCACTATTAAGAATTTATTCTGTTATATAAAGCCATATTATTATATATATATATATATATATATATATATATATATATATATATATATTAGTGTATTATTGAAAACAAAACCCAAAATAATATATTTATATTATGCAATTTATAATCTCTGTAAATTATAAAAAAACTAATATAAAACTATATTAGTATTTATGAAATAAATGTAAAGTATCTTAGACTAATATTATATTGCTATAGTAGCATATATTTATCTTAGACTACATATAAATTTGTATTTTATTAAATTATAATGTAATATGAAATTATAAAACAAACTAATATATAATTAACATAAATACAAAATAAATGTAAAAGTAAAACTATAAATACAAACATAAATACAATAAAGCAGAACATGTAATTAATCTTGTTGAAATTTAGACTAACCTTTAAACACCAAAATTTCTACCTTTTTTGGAAGATATATAACAGAAAAATAATTTTGAGATGAAATGAAAGATTTGATGAGTAGAGAGAGAAGAGAGAGAGAGAGTTTGTGAAAGCCAAAGTGATTTTGAGTGGTATAGGATTTTTAGATTGAGCTATAAATGGTCAAAATTTAATTAAGATTAATTCTCTTAGACTGGATTTAGTTTTGAACAAAATCTGACCGTTGGATCTTCTTCTAGTAGTTTGGATCAATCTCAGTAGTTGGATCAAGCTTAGATTTAATTTACGACGTTGGATCAAATTTGTGGTTGGATCACATTTCGTCAGAGGTGAAATCACAGGCGGATTGGATTAAACAAGTTTCAAATCGGCCATCGGATCGGTCAAACTAAATGGATTTGAAAGGAGCTTGATCTTACAGTCGGATTTACTGTATGACAGAATCACGAATCCATAGAAGCGAGTCGTCGATATATCGACCAGATATATCGAAAATATCGTAGATATATCGTAGATGTTTAGATATATCAGTGATATGTATCTCAAATGTCAAAAGTTTCCCACGCGTGTCACGTGTCGAAGGTCGCCGATATAAGCCCGATTCGATATTTCGCGAAATATCGTGATTCTGATTTTAGGATTTTCCGATAAGCGACTTTATGTTTGAAAATCGTTTGGTGTCGCCGTCTGTGAAATGTCGGTAAATATCATTGATATTTCGTGTTTCAATCATGTGAACATGAGGAGCCAGAGGAGAAAACAGAAGCGGGTGGTGGACATTTTCATGTGGGTCCCCATTCAATAATTGAAACTTTTTTTTTTTTCTTTGAAGAAACCTTTTTAAAAATAGTTTTGAGTCTCACATATTTTAGTTTTTTTGGGGAAAATAAAAATAAGAGCAAAAATACGATGCAACTTGTTTAGAAAGATATCTACAAAACGAGGTCAAATTTGGGAGGTCATGTTACCTATTAGGAAGGTGCAATGGTAGTGAAATGCGCTTTTAGATTTCGCATAGTCGAGGTGCCTGTAATCTAGATTATAGAGCTTTGACCATTGATTGATTAAGCTAATAGATATAAAGGTATCTCTTATAATTACATAGGTGTACATCAAATATCAATAAACAAACAAATCAAACTCAAATAAACAAAGTAAAGTCAAATGAAAGAATATGTACATATGACATGTAAACACCTCGATAAAAACAGTATTGTCTGATATGAAATATTGAATTATTCGTATTAAATTATAAATAAATTGTGCGTCATTGGATTGGCAATAAAGGATACATACTAAGATGTGGACCTATCCAAACTCATTTATATTACAGAAATTAACTCTATTCCATTTTATAGGATCTATAGAATTAATATCCTTATGTTTGAAATTTTGAAAACTGATTTGAAATTTAGGTTTTGAAAATTGAAAAGTTTGAAATTTTGGGAAGTGAGAATTTTGAAATGAATTTGAAGTTTGAGAACAATTAGAGATTTTGGAAGTGAATTTTTAAAATTAAGAGCAGATTTTATAGAATCTGAATTTTTAATTTAGAAATTTGAATTAGTAGTGAGATATTTGAAATTTTAAATTGTAAAACTTTGTTTAGGATTGGGAAATAGTAATTTGAAATTGGAAATTTTAAAGTTGAAATTGAGTATGAAGTTTTGAATTTTTAGATTATGACATAGAATTTTGAGTGAGAATTTTGTAAATTGGAAAATTTGAAAACTAGGAAAAAAATAGAGTGAAAATTAAGGATTAATTTAGAGTTGAAGAATTGAATTTTTAGAAGATGAAAATGTGGATTTCAGTTTTGAAAATTGAATATTAAATTTTAAAATGAGAATGAAGAATAGTGCCAATTTTGGAAGACAGTTCAAGATTAAGTTGAAAAAATGTTCAGAAACGAGAAACCAATGAATTAAAAGGTTATAGAATTTTGGCGTTCAAAGCGTTCTAGATCAGTATTAAAAAGGTTTGGTGAATAACTTAATGGTCGATATTCTTTGAGGTGTGAGCCTAGATTAGTTAAACTAAAAAGATGGTTGCGATCTAAATGAAGTGGATCTAATGGGTGGGGTTGATGTATTTGAAACTTAAATGGTTTGGAGACCAACCATTGGATTCTAACTAATTTGATAGACCTAGTATGTTGAAACTATTAATAGGTTGAAGTCAACTATGTTGAAACACTATAGAGTAATTCATTTCTTAATGAGTTGTCTATTGATAAGCACAAGTATATTTAGGCTGTTTGAATTAATATTTGTGTATGTATTTGAGTACAATGGATGGGTTTAAGTAATGGGTTGAACTATTATCTTGGACTACAGATAATGGTTCAATTAATGAATGGATTATCATTGTAAAGTCCATAAATTAGATTAATATACATATCGTTTATTCATTCACCAATAAATTGACTAATTAATAAATCTAATTCTAATGTTCTTTGAAAAAAAATCCTATTCAATATAGAAATTAATAATTACAATCTGTCTAGACCCAAATTATAATTCTAATATAATAAAATTTTCTATGAATATAATAGCTTAATTTAAATATTTAATAATTACAAATTCAAAGAATAAATTCAACATTTAATCATTGTGAATTCGACAAGATTATGTAGTAATTAATAGTTTAGAAGGTGATAACAGGGTCAAGATTCAAATATTGCAAGATTCTGTTTTTAAACTATTAAGATGAGTACAGATAACAAGTCTAATTACATCAAAACACCCCCTGTTTGATGTTTGTTCTAGGTCTGCCCAGTTAACTTTGATTCTTATAACTGTAAACTATATAATTCTGTATAAATAACTGAATTAAACTCAGTATAAACCAAAGTGAATCATAAAATCAGATATTAATTGCATAGTTTCATCTAATAATAATTTTCATATCAACTTGTATACTATAGAATCACATGTGTATCATAAAAAGTAAGTCCATGAAGTAACCATATGTAGTTTATAGAAATACAAAGAAAATGTGTGTGGTGTTAATAAAATCTGGAAAAATAAAATAAAAAATGGTGAAGGGTCTTTATCTAGGAAAATAAAAGAAAGGAAAAAAATGAAAGGAAAATGAATACATGTTTTTTATGTTTGTTCTATTATGAGTTTGGAAAATTTGAAGAAAATGAATACTACCTAGACATAAATCATATTTTGATTATAGACTCTTCAAAAATTATTATTTTATTTTGACTTTTGATTCTGTGATGTATCATAATCCAATGCACTTTGTAATAATAATGTTTATATAATGTGTTTATCTCTTTTTAGTGTTTGGTTTCTTGTTCGATAAGATGCAAAACACCAGCCGTGATGATGACAGATACATTATGATTAACATCAATATATTCAACTATATATCTTGTTCTGTTCAACCTTCTGTGATCAAATAGTTTTTAAGAGTAATATATATTATTAATGATTTATATCATGTAACTGAGAAATATCAGTAAAGTGGATGTATATCAGACAAATTAGTTTATGAATGGAAATCTCTGATATGATGGCTCTAATTGGATATTTTCTAATCTCAGTTGTATAAATTTTCTGTATTTATTATATAATTATGAAGTAGTTATCTTTATTAGGTGAATTAAAATCTAAATGGATAATATTCCTTAAATTATTCTGTATATTTAACCTATTTATTCAGATATTATATGTTAAAAAGTCTTCTTTTTTTGTTGTGTATAAATATATACGAATGTGAGGAGATTAAAGTATTACTACTCTTATAATTTAAGTTTTTAATGATATTATTTATTCTTTTCTTTTTCAAATTCTTTGATTTAAAAATCTTATAGTTATATTAAATAATAAAATAATATATAAAATATTATAAGGGATTATGAACAAATAAATAATAAGAGAATATAAAAGTTTTCAAATTTATATATAATAAAGTGCGTGATGAGCAGTGGTTGGAGGTGCAGCCAGGAATATTTTAGGTGGGTTGAAACGTAAGCGGTACATATTTTGGAGCAGGGGAAAAAATCGAAATTTTTTTATAGGAAAAATCGCGATTTTCTGATTTCTTGATTTTCCTTCCCAAAATCGTTTCCAACCCAACCGAAAACCGATTTTTCGCCGAAAAATCAGCCGAATAAAACGATTTTTTTGTCCTTGTGCATAGCTAATAGGAAAGGGACAGGTTGGTCCAATAATAACAATTTATTAAATTGTAATTTTAATAAATAGAATGAATAATGTATTATAACTTAAAGTAATTAAAATAAGATATAAATAATAAATTAAAAAAATACTAATTTTCTCTCAGCCTAACCACCTTCATTTCTCTGTATACATTAAGAAATAAGAGATGATTTTTTTGATAATTATTGGCTTAAAATTACTCATCTATATCTCTTTTTATCAATTTTTTTTCAATAAAGTGATTCCAGGTTTTAAATTTCTTTTTTTCGTATTTTATTGTGTGTTGATATGTGTTGTTTTTATCACCTTGTTGTGATGTGGCATTATATTGAGTCTTGATTCAGTGAAGCATATTGTAGATCCATTTTCAATGTGTCATTTTATTTTTGTATTTTAATATTTTAATTTTATAGATATCCAATAAAGACACACAGGAGCATGTAGGGGTGTAGCAGGCGAGTCGAGAAGTAGGAGTATTAGAGCGAGCTCGACTCGCTCGTTTAAAGGAGTAGGCTCGAGCTTGTTCCGCGAGCTTTGTTCTGGTGACGAGGAGTTTGAGGGTGCTTTCGGAACCGGCTCGTTTGCTCTGAGCATTCACGAGCTTGTTCCGCGATCTGGTTAACAAGCTTGTTCCGCAGGCTGGTTAACGAGCTTGCTCAAGGCACAATTCACGAACCTGTTCTGCATTTGTGAGTTGAGTTTGAGGGTGCTCGGGCCTCGACTGGTTACAACACGGCGCCGAAATGGTATTCGGGAATTAAAGAAAATGTTCATCTAAAATAACTGACCTCTGACTAAATTAAAAGATAAGACAATAAAAGTTCGATTAACTTGATTGAAGTTCAAAAAAGTTAAATATTCATCATGTTCATTTGTGGAAAAATCTATTGTGCATCAAGCCTTCTCCATGTTCCGCGAACTTTGTTCTGAGCTTGGTTCACGAGCTTCCGGTTAGCATGAGCTTGCTCCACAGAACCTATTCCACGAGAGTCTGTTGGTAGCCAGCGGTTGAGGTGCTCGGGCTCGGCTCATTGTTTCTGAGCCTCAAAATGATGTTCGGGCTCGGCTCGTTTAAACAATCGCGGGATTCGGCGAGCTGTGGCCGGCTTGGCCGGCGACTCTCAGTGGCTCGGCTCGGTTCTGACCACAGGAGCATGAGATGATATTATAGGGTGTTGCCGGAGGAATTAAGAGTGAGAGCAAGATATAAAAGGAGAGAGGTGTGGTCTTTTGGAGGGGCCCTTTTTGGAGGGGAACACGAGAGAGTAAGAGGGGGAAGAAAACAAAGACAAAGCTGGGTGTGGACTTGTATTTTTCATGTGCGTCCCCATTCAATGGTGATGTGACGCCCCAATCCCGGGGTGTCTGTTGATAACTCGTCAACCCGCGGAATAGTCATGGATGTCGGGTTAACCGACACCACTCATGAAAATCGAGCAGAGTCTCATTTGTACGGGGAGCTCTACCCAAATACAAAACACATTCGAAGCAGTTCAATATGACCACAGGGGTCAATCTTGATGGAAATAATGGCCACTTGGGCTGACATCAATACTCACAAAAATATACCGCTATATTCCAATAGTTGACTCATAAATTTATATCCAACCAAATATTTTACATGCTTCAAAGTTATACATTACTCTTAATACAAATACATATTAAAATCTACAATTCATCTGTATTAAACCAAAAACCATCAAAGCCACCTTGAGCTTTCTTCAAAATCACCCTCTAAAAGATGAATCGTCTCCTCGAACGCTCCCTGTACCTGAAAAATATTCCCTGTCAAGGTGACTGTGCCCAATAGTGGAATCACCCTAAATGGGTTACTCCCCACCTAAGTGCATATGCAATGCTCCAATTTAAACACACACTCAAGTAAATACGTGATCTGTTAGTGTCTACATGCCCACATTCTCATGTGCCAGTCCTCCATAGGCTCACTTACACTTGCCTAAGCCATGTATGAGAAAAATACAATTTCAAACAAAACTTGTTATTCTTAAAAATACACTCTGGGAATATCGGTAAAAATATGGGACTACCCTACGAAGTGAATGTGTTGGAGAGCTTCACATGCTCATAGTCCTCATCGAAATGTCTGTTGGATCGTCTCTGACCCATTCTCGGAGAAATCATCATGTGAAATTCCTTTCGCAACCATGTTTGTTTTTCAGAAAATTCATATCATGTACACACACCTAATTTCTAGGTTACCCCGGTGCATATGAAAATGCATTATGCCTTTTTCAATCATTTTTATACCAATATGCAACATTCTCAATTTTGCACTCACAACACATGTCATTCACTATTGATCAACCATCACCCAAATTAGCTCACTTGAGCAATTCACATTATCATCTCCAATGGCCTACAAACACAATTACAATTTATATAATTATGTCATTTTGTTAACACATTTAAAATCATGTATTAACTTATTCAATTTCCTATACAACTCAAGCCATTATCTTAAACAATTTCTCAATCCATTTACACAAAAATTAGCTTTCGCGTGGCTAATTAGCATTACCACGAAGCAATTAGATTTTGAATCACTCAACCAAACACATTTTCTCCTGCAAATATTTCGTGAACACTATTCATATGAGCAGTGAAACCTCGGGGTTACTTTTCACGACCCGATCACCAACATCGGTTCCACTTTGTGAATCAAATTTCATAATACATTTAAGGCCTCATACATCACAATACAATTTGTTTCATAAATTAAAACATAAACACCCAAAACAACCCATAAGACTGTTACATACTGCACAATTGGGTTTCATAAATTCCTCACACTCTGGTTCCAAGATTTGGGACGAGATCAAGCGATAGATTCGAGGCGCAGCCATGAGAAACATCAAGCTCTTAAATCAAAGTAAAACAAGTAGGATGAAACTCCTACCTCACCCGGAGTTTGTCGAAAACCCCGAGCAGTTGCCCACTTGTAGTCCACTCGATGTGTGAAACGCTTTGCTTCTTGGCAAGAACGTCAGGCCAGTCAGAAAAATCTTGGAAAGTTGCACCTTCTCTGCAAAAATCACCATTTTTGCAAAACTGAACTACTCCCTCGCCTCCTTTGCCTGAGCCAAATTGGAGAAAGAAAATCCTCTTTTGTCTCTCACATTTGCACATGTCATACCTCATTGGTTGAAAGGATTTCACTGTCGCTCCATTACTTATGTGTTTTACATCCCCATTGTCCTATGCATTTGTCAACGTGGAGTCCCACCTTGACTCAAGTTAATTTGAGCGGAGCTGACACGTGGCTTTCTTGTGTGCCCTCAGAATTCGCCATGTATCCTACGGCCTTTCGTTTTCGAAGCGTACAAATTCAAGCTGTCTCGAGTCGACGAAATTCGGCGTGTTAGCTAGATTTTGTGATAAGAATCGCGATTGAAGTGGTTTGTCATCCGAGATCTAGAAAAATTTCAGGATTTTTGCGAAATTACGATTTTGCCATTTTCGAAGTGGAATTTTCTCGGGTCTTACAATTGAGACTTCGTTTTTCTTTGAAAAACCATTTTAAAAAATGGTTTTGGGTAATCATATTTATTATTTTTAAGGAAAATAAAATAAGAAATAAAAACCCTAGTATAACTCATTGTTTAGAAAAGACATGTCTACGAAATCGAGTCCAAATTCGGAGGTCATGTTACCTATTGAGAAGGTACGGTAATGAGCCGTAACATCCTTCTAAGCCCCTAAAGTCAGGTCTCTACTAATCCGATTATGGAAGCTATGACCATTGATTGATTAACTAATAGATATAAAAAATTATCTCTCATAATTATATAAGTGTATATCAAAACATCAACAAACAAATAAATAAATAAAATAAACAAATAGGAAAGAATATGTACCTTGACGACACATTATAAGCGTTATCAATAGAAAACAATGTTAGTACAATAAAAAATATGAAATTATTCATGATCGAATTATAAAAACAAATTGTACATCCAGTGTCAAGGTTGTTTAATAAAGGATACATGAGATGTCGGGTCCCACCCAAGCCCATTTATATGTTACACAAATTAACTTCACAAGATTTCATTTTATAGGATCTATAGAATTAATCATGTGTTTGAAATTTTGAAAAGCGATTTGAAGTGAAGTTTTTGAAAATTGAAGAGTTTGAAATTTGAAGTGAATTTTGAAATAAATTTGAAGTACGAATTTTGAATTGAGATTTTGGAAATTGAATTTTTAAACTAGAACTTGAATTTTATAAATTTGAATTTTGAATTTAAATTTGAAATTAGTAATTGAGATATTTGAATTTTAAATTATGGCTTTGAATTTTGGGATTGGGAAATTGTAAATTTGAAGTGGAAACTTTGAAATTTGAAATTAGAATTATGAGACTTCAAATTTTAGATTATGACACTTAAATTTTGAAATTAAAATTGTAAATTGGAAAAAATGAAAACTAGGAAAAAAAATGAAATTGAAAATTAAAGGATTTAATTTTTAGAGTTGAAAAATATAATTTTAGAAGATGAAAACGTGAATTTAAATTTTGAAAATTGGATATTTAAGTTTTAAAAAAATGAGGTAAAATTTAGTACTTGAATTTTGGAAGACTTGAATTTTAAGATTAAATCGAAAAAATGAATTTTGAAAATGAGAAATTGAATAATAAATTAAGAATTGGAAATTTGGCCAGTTAAGGCGATCCCGATGCGTGGCCAAAGGCTAGGTTGAATGACCTTAATGGTCAGTAAACTAACTTAAGGGGTTGGGCTAAGATGAGTTAGACCTAATGAGTTAGGTTTAAGTAAGTGGGTTGTAATAAATTGAGTCTAAGTATGTTGAACCTAAGTAAGTTGAGCTTAAACTAATGGGTTGAACCTAATTTGAAGGGCCAAGTATGTTGAACTTAGACTAATGGGTTGGGTCTATTATATTGGGCCTAAGTAAGTTAGACTTTAATTAATAAGTTAGGCCTGATTTGATGAGCCTAAGTATGTTGAGTTTAGATTAATGAGTTGAGTCTAATATGTTAGGACTTAAACTAATTTGATGGGCCTAAGCATGTTGAGCTTAGACTAATGGGTTAGGTCTAATATGTTGGGCCTAAGTAAGTTGAGTTTAAACTAATGGGTTGAGCCTAGACTAATGAGCTAAAATTAATAGATAAGTTATTATTGTCATAAGTTCATAGTCTCAAATTAGTGATTAATATACATATACAATTTGATAAATTCCACTAATACAAATTTCATACTAATTAATGAATTTCATTCAATATAAGTCCACAACTCCAAATTACTAATCAATATATAGACGAATTTATAAATTTCAATAACAAAAGCAAAATTTTCTAGCAATTAACAAGCTCAATTTAAATATTTAATAATTTAACCTAATTCAAAATAAAATTATAACATTTAATCATACTAAATTAAGAAATAAAAATTATGTCAATTAATAATTCTAAAAGTAAATAACTAGACCAAAGTCAATGCTACAAAAATTTAATTTTCATTATTCAAGACAATTTAACATATTAAAGTCTAAATTACATCTAAAAACTTATAATTTAATATTTGACAACCTAAAGTCTATGCAAATTTTTTTAAGTTAACTATTAACAAAAAAAAAAAATAATTACACATAAATAACACAAAATTAAAGCCAAATACAATAAAGTAAGATAAAAATGCAAAATTCAAGCTAATTACATAAGTTTCACCAACAATAATTTTTCATATCAACATACATAAATCACATGCCCATAAAAGAAAAATCAAATCCCACAAATATACACATATGTGAATTTTATGTTAAAGAAAATGTGTAATGGATGTTTACAAAATAAGAAAAAAATAAAAAATAAATAAAGAAGGTATGAGTCTTTTACATCACAAAGGAAGGAAGAAATAAAAAGAAAGGAAAAAAAAAGAAGGAAAGAAATAGAAAATGTGAGTTTTTCTTTTGATGTTTGTAGATTTGCTAGAGAGTTTGGAAGAAGATTGAGAAAAATGAAGTCTTCGTGTCCCGATATAGTTGAAAGGAAAGAAAGAAGAAGAAAGAGAAGGAGAAGGAGGAAGAAAAGAAGAGGAGAAAGGAAAAAAATCACAAAAATGGAGGGGGCTAGAAGGGACGGTTGGAGTTTCCCCAAGAAGGAGAGAGAGAGAGAGGGGATTAGGTTAGGTTAGGTTTATAGGGGATGGGTGGAGAAAGAAAATAGGGAGAGTAGAAAAATTAATAATAATAATAATAAAAATAATATTAATAAAATAAAATTAAAAAAAGAAAGAAAATAATAATAATAATAATAATAATGTGTGATCAAATTTTGGGGTTTACAAATATGCTCATCTTTAATAAAGTTCATGAGTATAGCGAATGTGAATAGTGGAATTAAGTGAAAGTGTGAAAAGTGAGTGAAACGAGATAAACTCTATCGAACAATAAAGGAGACCCCCAAAAGTGTCCATAAAGAACACTAACTCTCTCAAACTCAAGTAGCTAAAAGAAGTTCTAAAAAAAACATCAAAAGCAAACTACAAAAGGATAAAACAACCTGGAGGCCAACACAGTCATGACATAGATCCAAACTCTCTCTAAGGAGGTCCTCCCAAAGGTGAAACTTATATTGAAACCTTAAACAAGCTAAAATCGGTCGGCCCATGGGTGATAGAATGGTCATGTGCATTGTATAGCAATCAACACCAGTTATGGACAAACTCATGAGCTAGTAAGTGGAGAATACGACAACCGAAATAAACCATGTGATCAAAGTGTGCGATGATAACAATCATGAATATTGGTAGCAATATCTGCGATGAGCCAATCTAAGAGTACGAACTATGGTGAAAGGCATCGGAGATGTACGGCTTGGAAATGAGAAACACAAAGAGCCAAGCACGCGCCTTTATTCAAGAGGTAGAAGGTAAATCTGAGTTTAAGCGGCGATATGCGAGAAGACGAGAATGCGAGCGTCTAATTGCCGGTCTTCAGAAAATGTGATACAGATGAAGTATGAACATCTGATCCATATGAAAGCGAAGTCTGAACTCTTGAATAATAGAAGACGAAGTCTGAATGTCTCAACTGCGGTGCTAGCACATATGATCTGGATGAAGTCACGAACATTTGTGATCCATGTGAGGCAGTCTGAGGCACGTGTACGAGAAGGCAGTTTGAACGTGCTTGTGGTGCTTAGCATGTGATGCATATTAAGTCTAAAAATCTGATCCATATGAAGGTGAAGTCTAAACGCTAGATTTGTGGCGAAGTCGAATTTCTAAAAGCTAGCGGTTCTACACGTGTAGTGCGGATGAGTGCGAACATCGATCCATATGAAGGCGGATTTGAACACGATATGTGAAACGGTGAATGCTTGATTTGTGCTAAAATGTGATGCGAGATGAAGTTTGAACATTTGATCCATATGAGAGACGAAGTGCGAACTCACGATATGCGAGACGAAGTGCGAGATGTTTTAACTCCCAGTCTTCAGCACATGTGATGTGGATGAAGTTTGAACATCGTCCGTATGAAGCGAAGTGAATGCATTATCACGAAGAGCGAGAATGCGAGCGCTGTCTGTTTGTGCTAGCAAATGTGACGCAGATGAAGTTTGAACATATGATCCATATGAAAGCAAAGTCTGAACCCGATCTACAGAAGATGAAGTCTAAACGTCTCACCGGCAGATTGCTAGCACATGTGATGCAAATGAGAATGCGAACATCGATCCATATGAAGTGAAGTGCAGATGCACGATATCTGAAGGCGAAGTGCGAGATGCTTGATATACGAGAAGAGCGAAGCACGAATGTTGATACGTAGTGCTAGCAAATGTGATCTGCAGATGATATGAACATTTGATCCATTATAAAAAGAGCGAAGTTTGAATGCTGATATGCGAGAAGACGAAGTACGAGCATTCGCTGGCTGTGCTGAAATGTGATGGAAGTAAATACGAACATCGATCCATATGAAAGCGAAGTCTAACATGATCCATATGAAGGCGAAGTTTGAACGTCTAATTGCGGTGCTAGCAAATGTGATATAGATGAAGTCGTTATACGATCGTATGAGTGAAGTCGGGCAGATATGCGAAGACGAAGTTTGAGCGATCTAACGTAGTGCTGAGCAAATGTGATACGAGGATGAAGTGCGAACCTGATCCATATAAAGGCGGATTTGAGCGGCTTGATATGTAGAAGACGAAGTTTGAACGTCTGAACTGAAAATAGTAAAGGCGAGAAGTTGGGAGTGTGCGCACATCCAGTAGAAACATAGTGAGTCAAAAAATGTCATATGATAGCTCATATCCTCGCGAGCTGTCTAGACAAACCGACCACCTCCAAATGATCCCGAAAGATAAGGGATATGCTCTAGTGTGGAATCTATCAAAACATGATGAAATCTCGAAAATGCCATAACAAGACTCATCCTCTTGATAATGATTGTATGCACAAACAAACAAATTCCTGATGATCTTGGCGGATAAGGGATATGCCTAAGGATGACATGTATGTCATCCAATAGAGATGTGATGAAACCCCAAAATATCAAAATTTGGCTCGACATCTTAGCAAGAATCCGTCTACACAAACAAACAAATCCAGATTATCCTAACAGATAGGATATGCTGATGTAATAATGGGAATCGGTCTAAATCCATGGCTGATAACAAAGGCAGCCTTGGGATAAATCTAGAACCATGACTCGAAATGGATCCAAACGTTAGTAAGGCATCTCCTAGAAAAAGTCACATGATAATGTCCACATATCGACCAAGTCTCAAATACCTATCCAAGTAGATGCTGTCAAAGAAAATGTTAAATCTCATGGTCTCAGGGTGGTCTTACAACATAGACTGTAATGTAGGCTTAGGGTGATAAGGTAAAATAAATAAAGGGAAACTAAGCTCGAACACCCAATGATCAACCCTATGCCCTCATGTGTGGTATGCCACATGCATAAGAAGTCTCATGAGCCATGGACACAAGAACATCCAATGGAAGTGCTAATAATAATGATGTAATGCAAAAAGTGTAACATGTGGTGAGATAGGTAAAAGGAAAAGGATGTAGAGTGAAACATCAAACTCGAAATCAATAAACATATGAGGGTGATAAATGTGAAAATGAGAGGTATTGAATCAAGAAGATAAATAACAGTAAGGAAAAAAACTGATGATGATATGATAAATCTACCCAAATCACTGCATGGGGAAGACATGTCGTCGACAAATGAGATGATTAATATGACACTAACTCGGAGCCCTAGGAGAGGATCAGTCATCATCTCACATACCACTAATAAAATCTCAAAGTAAGCACATGATACTGGGATCTCGGGAAGCTCACATACGAACTCCCAAAAGTAATACATACACTTTTCAAGCAATGATCCTCATAAAATCCATATATGTGGAACTGCGATCTTGAATAAATACATGTGCGCATTTATTTATTTATTTTTATTTTTACTTTATTGTTTTTCTTGCATAGACTAGATTAAACAATGAGAGCAGAGAAACCAATATGATAATAAATGAACATATCTCAAAGTGTGAAAGGCACAATAAAACAACTCTATGAGAGTAATATAGCCTCTCGAGCTAAAGTCTCACAGATAAATGTCGATGGAATGAGTGAAGGGATGACACGACAAACCCCCATGCAGTAAAATGAATAGATCACCAATCTAAGTGGGAAAGAATGAGATAGAACAAGAAGTTAGATAGAAAGCGGTGAAAACTAGAGCTGGCAAATCGGGTGGGTTAATTGGGGCGAGGCCGTCGTCTTGGACGAGCAAGCAGGCCCAGGTTGGAGTCGGACTGGTTATATCAGTGCCATTTTGCTAGCCCGGTGACCTTACATCGGGCGGCGGGCTAGCCCAACCTTATATAAAATAAAAAAACTTAAAACAATCCTACCATTCTACCAATCAAAACATAACCAAAACAATTATGTGACTAGAATGTTATCAATTTTATGTTATCTAATACCAGTAGAAATAACATTCAGCTTAAAGTGATGTCCTGCAAAGATCGAAGAGCATTCAACTTCTTTCAAAAACTCTTAGTCTATGTAATTGTGTCTATAATCAGCAATGATCCAGTTCAAAAGCTTGAGCCGCACCAACAGCAGTAGCAGAGGACGCCTATAGACAAGGAGGGAAATGGGAATCCGAATATATCCAACCGTTCTTGAACTATGTCATGGTTGAGACCCTCTCTTGTACATTTAAGATGTTCAAAAACTTCTTCCATGGGTATATTCTCCTGTACAAATCAACTTCCACTTTTACCAAATAAACAATGAATCTCAAAAAGAAAAAAAGAAAAGGGAATAAAAGGAACAAAATAATATTTTGAAGAACTGAATATATCAACAACCAAATAAAATTGAAAACACTATCTCATTACTTAATTATGGATCAACGAACATAGTGTCAACAAAAAAAATTAATGGAATCAAAACCTAAGTCACAAACCTTGACTTAAAAACTCACAGATTTTAGAGCTTAGGAAAAACCCCTAAGTCAACAAAGCAATGATGAATGAAATGGGGAAGATGGGAGAGATGGGTTGTTCTTGTTCATCGTCTTCGTTGTCGAGGAAGGAGACGAGGGACCTCTGGCCGTCGGCCGTCTAATTAGAAGGAGAGAATCAGAGAGAAGGAGAAGAGAATCGTGTGTTTTGGAAAAGGAAGTGGGGTTTTGACTTTTAGATGGGTTTTTTTCAATATGGTGTTGTTTGGAAATAGGACCAGTTTGGTGTGGTTTGTAAAGGGAAGGGGGGGTGGGACTTTTACTTTTCATTTGGAAACCGGGCTAGCCCGAAAAAATAGAGCCTTGTGATGTTGATTGACCCGGCCCGGGCGATCGGGTTAGACCAAATTTGACTTGTTGCTGATGACCTTAATTTGAGTTTGTCGGGCTAGTCACAGCAGCGCATTTAGCTTTGCATAAGAAGTGGCCTCTACCCACTTCATGAAATAATTAATAGTGACTAGGATGAACTCATGACCACTGGAAGACTTTGGCAAAATCTTCCTAATAACATCTATGCCTCAGACTGAAAACGGCCAATGTGAGGTCAATGCATGCAACTCCCAATGGTGGAGGCGTGTGTAAAGTCTCCATGTATTTGACACTCTGTACATCTCTAAACAAACCGACAACAATCTGTCTCCATGCTCAACCAAAAATAGCCAGTCCTCATAATCTTATACAATAACATATGTCCTCCATGTGGAGCACAAACTCCAGACATGTATCTCTCTGTCGCTCGATTAGTTGAATCTGATCTAAACCTGTAATAACACACCATCATCGCACGTCTATATAAAATTGTCTCTCCATGTATCCCACAAGTGGGTGGCTAAGCGTCTCAAAGCTCTCTTGTCTACTTAAGTGTCACGGCCTCGAGGCATGCCAAATTTAAGCGATAAATATCATGATACAGCAGACCATCATCAAACCACATTCATTGATTAAGTGACAATAATAGCGGGGAATACTTCTAGTCTCAACAAGCAGGGGGCGAACTACCACATCCTTAGGAAAATCAATCATGGAAAATTGCGGCGAGCATCGTGGCCCGATTTTGCGCTCTAGGTAGTGAATGTGGCTCGTCGTCAAAATCTTGGCTAGCAACTCTAATAAAGCATGGTATGGCACAGCTTCACATCTTTGGTCTTCTAATCACCCTGAATATGTCTAATCACTAGATTGAAATCATCGAATATCTTCATCCTTCTAATCCAGAGCTCAAATTTCTAACCGAGGATACATGCCTCATACTCAGCAATGTTGTTCGATCGTCGGATAATGATCCGAAAAGGCTAAACGAACGATCTCGGGATATGATCACCATGCGGAGAAATCAATAGAACACCTATCCCATATCTAGAATGGTTGCTCCATCATGAAAGTATGCGCCAACCGGACAAACTAGTCACCTGTGATCCCTTATCTGGAAATCATCTCAATCCTCTCTGTCGATGGCAAGATGGGCCCAGTGATCTACTAACACACTCCCTTTTATAGACTTTTGAGTGACTTATTAAATATCAAACTCTATCAAAAGTACAAGCCATCTCATAAGTCACATAGTTAAGAGTGGTGCATCGAACAAATATCTCAAAGGATCTAAGCGAGAAACAAAATTTGCCACGGAGTGCTACGTCGTATGTCTCGATCTTATTTAGTGCGAAGCTAAGCTAGTAGAAGCGCTCAATCATAATGTACGTCGTCTCATACTCCAACATCTTCTTACTCAAATAATCGATAGCTTGCTCCCTGCCAGAATCATCAAGTTGGGCTAGCATGCACCGTAAAGTGATATCAGAAGCGACCGTCTAACAAGAAGTCGTCTAAGCATGGGAGGTACCAGCGGAAATCAAATACTCTATAATTCGGCTCCAAGCGCGCAACTGCATTGATCATCCCAAACCTTAAATTTGTTTTCCTTCTCGGAAGTTGAAGATGGCTCACAGAGTATCACGTCGATGCATGATGAGTGCCGAAACACTCATCGCATACATACGTTGATCCTTTTGGTTCATTTCATCTAGTAATAAATGCGTTTATCGTCGCATATCTGATACTCGACTTTTGTGCATTTCAAGTGAAAAAGGCGGCATTTGGGAGTTGTGTGGAGATTTGAAGAAGAATATTGAAGGAGAGCTCAGCCTCAACGTCGCGACATTGAGGTCGTATGGCTGTGATGTAGCCTACATCGATACTTGTCCCTTTGACGTTGCGTGTCACTAGGACTCTCAGTGAGAATTTTTAGATATAACAAAGAAACGAAAAAAAAGGAGGCGGAGGGAACGAGATCACGAGAGACTTTAGAAACTGACAGAGGAAGATTAAGTCGTGTAATCCTTGTACTCTTATTTTCTTTCTCGAACTCATATTGATTAAAATCAAATGATTGTAATGATAAAAATGATGTTCTAACTTTATTTCTAGGGTTTTTCTGTACTCTTGTTATATTCATATGGATTAGTTTTTAATTCAGTTTATTTAGTATATTTGTAGATCTGATATCGACTTGCTCTATTTCTTGTTAATTACCTACATGGTGGTGTTTGGCTAACACCAACTTGCTTTTGCCAGGAATCTAAGATCGAGAGATAAAGGTTCTCGAGGATCCGGGTAGAGTGACACTCGGTCAATCGGAGAGTAGAGATCTCTTGATTCCGAATGTGGCGATTAGGGTTTAACCATTTAAGCGTCTCGGAGTTCAGGGGTGAAGTAGAGATGCGATCAACCCTACTAGCAAGATAGGCAAATATACCTCAAGAAAGGATATCTCGTAGCGATCAACCCACAGTGATACGTAGTTAATATCTTTGAATAATAGATTTACAGATGATAATCCATTGAATATAGCGAGGAAAGCCCAAAACCCTAGTTTTAGATAGTGAACTAACCGCAACTCATTTTAAGATCAAAGTGTCATTATATTAGCGATAATTCACTCCAAGTTTGAGATCCGAGATAATGCTCTAGAGCCGATTATAAATTATTGACACACTTTTCTTTGTGGGAACGACACTTGACTAGCCACTATATTACGTAAACTAGACACGTATACTTGCGCGAACAGGCCTGTGTTTTATACTAATTTACATACCTATACCTAGCCCGTCAAGTTTTTGGGGCCATTGTCGGGGAAAAGTTTCGTGTTGATATTGATAATAGCGCAATTAGATATTATTCTAGAAATATTTTTTTTTAATTTATTTTGGTGACATAAGTGCTTGTAATTTGGTCTTTGTGTTTGTGCGTGTGATTGTAGTGAAGGTTACCGTGTGTGTATGCGAAGACGGGGTCAAGTTGAACTACTATCGTTCGATCCTGAACCCGAAAGAACCTTACGCAATTAAGCAGAGAACAAACAGAAGCACACCAAAGAGATCTAGCAGTCATGCAGAACAATGAAGGGCAAGATTAAGGCCAAGGGCAAAATGAGCCGCAAGGGGAACATAAAGGGAATAATGGTAGGAATTATGCTCCAGGCCGTTTATACAGCCAGATGATCTGTTTATGTTGCTAGAGGGTTAAACCGCCTACGGTTGTTCGGTCTACGCTATCAGAAGACATCACGCCGGATCGATTTGACCGAATGGATCCGAGCAGGAAGTGCGGGTGTGAGACTATATATTGGGACTCATTGATCTCTGTACTGGTACTTGTGGGTATACAAACAATTTCTGTACTAACAAAAAAAAAAAATCATTTACATATACAAAAGAACTACCACCGGAGTGGTGTCCATCAAAATCTATACACATATACTGAGTCCCATTTACTTATACATGTACTTTTGCTATTGAATATATTTTGTAGCCGGAATACAAAATATAATCATACTCCTTCATCGGAGTTTACATCTTATACAAACACTTATACATATACATATCTAATACAAAACATCAGAGATTGCGGAAGCAGTGCGGTGAGCACCTATCTCTGGCGAGTTGGCTGCACACTACGATGTGGGATGTCATCCTCTATCTTGTCATACATGTACCTGCAGTTAAAGCTTAGTGTTAAGCTTTATGTAGTGGAAACATATCACGAGGGCGACCAATAACAATAAATAGATCTCGATCTTTTACGTTTACTTTTCCTTATGCATATCCATGAAACCTATTCTTATGTGACTTCTATCATATCATATTATACATGTAGGTTTATCCTTTTTCGATTCCATATCATTATCTTGTTTATTAATTACTTCCATGTGTCATGTCTTTTTCTGAGTTGTAGCTCATATCTTCTACATGTATGACCAGTCCAGTCATATTAGAGTAAACTTATCGCATTATCTGATAGTGAAGTCGAGCAGTCTCAAAATAACATCAATCATGGGTTGGAGAAATGGAGCGTCTGAGATCTTATATCAGATCAGTTAGTCATTGTGTAAATCTCATGCATTTATACAATCCATGTAATGCACTCAAAATGCTTGTTTAAATATTATGAATCTGTTTTCTTTCTTAGTTTTGTTTGTTTATAACGGTGAAACATTCAACGATTGATTGGTGATCACCTCACGTTTGTCATTATTAGCAATGTGATCTCATTCAATATTAAATCTCACGTAATGGCTATAGAGTTGACATTCGACGATTGGTTAAGTGAATCTTGTCCTTTGTCGTCATTAGCAATGTGATCTCCCGTTCAATATTACTTGATCTCACATGTGGCTAGAAGTCGACATTCTGACGGTCGGTTAGTGAATCTTGTCACATTTATCGTCCCCATTGGCAATATGATCTCACATTCAATATTGCAATCTCACATGTGGCTAAGAAGTCGAGCATTCATGGTCGTTGGTGAATCTGTCTGTTTGGCATTCGGTAATGATCTGGATGATCTTGCAGTCTAGTGGCTAAAGAAGTAGACATTCTGACATATTGATTGGTGAATCATCTGTTGTCATTCGATAGCAATGTGATCTCACATTCAATATTGCAATATCTGTGGCTACCAAAGTCGAGCATTCACGACGGTCCGATTGGTGAATACGTCACGATTTGTCGACCATTAACAATGTGATCTCACATTCAATATTGCAATCTCACATATGACTATAGAAGTCAACATTCACGACAGATTCAGTTGGTGAATCCTGTCCTGTTTGTCATTCAATAGCAATGTGATTTCGCATGGAACAAATAAGGTTACCCTCATGATGAATTCAGTTGATGAATCCCGTCATGTTGGTCATTCAATAATACATTTCAAATCAATTTACTTTTATGCAGTAATTTCACTTATAGTTCAAATACACGCACATATGCATATATTTGACAAACATTTCGAATAATAATAATTCAAGTGAGTAACATATATATGCTCCATATATATATATATATATCACAAATAGAACTCATAACCGATCTTAATCACATTCTGTCTTCATATCATTTATGTAGATCTACCAGGTCTTTATCTATTCATAGCCTTCTTAATTGGCTATCACTTGTTCATTCATGTATTTCCTATCATTTGTTATCTTTTTCTGGTTATATGTGATAATAATTATATATAACAACCACGTGTAATGTTCATGACATATTTTTCATGTTCATGTTCATGTTTAGATTCGTTTTCATTTTCATATCAAATTCATGTTTCATGAACACATCTATACATATTGCATTTCCTAAATTTTTTCTTTTTCATGCCTGTTGCATATGGCATTTCATATACTTGTATGGTATGACACCTATGTATTCACACATCATTTATGTGTTCTTGTTCCTCATGAATCTACTTTACTTGAGTTGAATCGTTCAATTGAATCATCCAAACTCAAGTTATGGCATTTTCATGCCAAGCAGATCATTTGCCCATATTACTAAGGACGGTTGAAATTACCCATTTTAGAGTCTTAACTCCATATCTGACACTGGTTCTTTGTATTCCTTTGAAGCTAAGGTTCTGGGTTCTTCTCTGACTGGAATCACTCAAATGGAATCCCAGGCTAGATATGTCCCAAACAAGCGGGTTCTCTATGTTCAAGCGAACCGAAGTGGCTTGTTTGCCCACTAGTGAATTTTTGGGCCACATAGATTCGAATTTGAAGGTACCTATTTCAGGGTGTTTGGTTCTCCTGTAAGTCTAGTTTAACTAGAACTTAAATCACTCAAATCAGATAGAAATAATGAGATTATGACCAAAATACGAACAACGGTCTAAAAAACGAGGCATTGGGTGGAATGCGGAGAAGAATTTGGTATGGTGCAGGTGGACAGTCACTTATGGTACCGGTACCACTCTGTTTGGTACCGGTACCACCCCTCGAAATTTCCCAGAAAAGGTGGTTTTTCTCCCATTTTTCCATATTTTGCTACCCAAATCAACTCAATAATCAATATACACATCAAAACCACTAAATATCCATCTTGTAACCTCAATTTTACTCAAATCATCTTTCAAATACTTATTTTACTTCAAAAACTTTTCATGAATTACTCCTAAAACAACTCTAATATGGGTCATAACCCATACCTGGAGCCAAACACAAAGTTAGTTGGGTTTGTTCTAGCTGACTCATGCGAAATTAAACCATGAATCCAGCCTCGAAAGAGGATTCATATCTCTATACCATTTAGGTTTTACCAACCTTGCTTTCAATAATTTTTAGGGTTAGGATGAAATCCTAACAAAACCCTAGGTTTGGGGACAAGCTACTAACCATCCAATAGCATGGAAATTCATACAAAACTTTAGAATTCCATACTTAATGTTAGAATCCATACCTTTTTTTTGCTCTTCCCTTTCTTCTTCTCTTCCTCTTCCTCTTCTTCTTCTTCTCCCCTTCTCTTCTCTTCTCTACGTTTTTGGTCTCTCAAAAATGAGACAGTCTTTATATCCATATTTTTTGAGTTAAGGCCGTGTTTGGCCTTTGCATTTAAATTCTTTTCTCATTTTGCATTTAAGTCCTTTCATTCTTTCTAATTTCTATTCCATCTTTTCTAATTCCATAATTGCATATAAACTTATTGGTTTATGCCTCTCATATCCTCAAGTGGTAAATGACTAATTTACCCTTGGCTATTATTAATAGGGTCTCGTTTTATTTTCAAACAATTCCGTTTGATTTTTAATATTACACAAACAAGTCAGCGCTAGGGTATGTTCGAGTGTTATAAGACCACTGTTCAGCGAACAATTTTTGATGAAAATAACACTGCAAATGCTTCAGAACATTCAATTCCATGGTCTACCAAGTGAGAACCCAAACACACATTTAACAAACTTCATCGAAGTATTCGACATCGTCATATACAATGGAGTGATAGAAGGAGCACTAAGACTGAGATTGTTCCCGCTCTCATTGGGTGATAGAGCTAGCTATCCATTTGATCCGGCTTGGAGCTTGGGTCAGCGGATCAGGACCGAGAGATCCGGGCGTGATCTTATCTATACTATACTATATACTTTTCTTGGGACTCTTATTATTTTGTTCTTTCTCAGTTTAATGCTGTGCACATGGTATACAAACCATTTGTAATAACAAAAATCATTTTACATATACAAAAGAACTACCACCGGAGTGGTGTCCATCACAATCTATACACATATATAGAGTCCCATTTACCTATACATATACATTTTCTATTACAAAATTTCAGAGATTGCGGAAGCAGCGCTGGTGAGCACCTAACACAGTCGAGCTGCTGTGATGTGGAATCATCACATCCTCTATCCTTGTCTTACCTTACGTGCCTACGGATTGAACACCCGTGCTAAACTGCGCTTAGTGGGAACATAAGCATGGACAACCATGATAATGACATCCTGACTTATACATATGCGTATTCATATAACTTTAATTACTTATCTATCCCATATACTTTTGCCTATTGCATATCAATCTCTTTAGGTACATATTCTATGTCTTTGGCATATCTTTTATCTACACTTTTCTTTGTATTCTGTTTCTTCTTTATATATTCCTATACTTATCATGTTCATTCCTTTCATGCTTGTATGTAGGACTTTGGAAGGAAGTTCGGAGGAAGGAATTTAATTATGTCATATACACATTCTTATCTCGTATACTTTCATATAACTTTATCTTATCTTGTCTTGTACTTTTATCTACGTATATACTTTTCATATCACGGTACTTTGTATACTTTACTTGATACTTTTCATCTCTTGTATTTTCTATGTTTCCATATATATACTTTTCATATCCTTTCTTTATCTACTTTCTATCGTTACTTGTTGATATCCTTTAGTGTACTATACTTTGTACTTTCTATATGCTATATTCATGTCTTTGTTCATGTTCTATTTTCATATACCTATATTCATGTCTTGTGCATTTCCTATCTTTTGTTTTCCTATTATACTTTTAGTATAATAGTCATATACTAATATTTTCATCTTATCTTTGTTATATACTATACTTTCATGATATTCATATACTCTGTTTTCATATCTTGTACTTTTCATATGCTTTTCATATCTTTGTCATCTTGTACATTACTTCTTGTTGTATAGCTGTCTATACTTTCATCATAAGCAGTGCTATACTTCACATATCATGTCATATATTCTATACATGTTTCCTTTTGATTCGTAATACGCAAATACCTTAGAAGCGGATACGGGAAACTATGTGTACCCGAAGGTACTATCCTTTATCTGGCTTGATGATCTGTCTGATATGCAGAGAGTATCGTCCTTTATGAGAATGGTGACACATGTCTCTCTTGTCAGGTACCCGAAGGTACTATCAGTGCTGTGGCGGTGATCTCTGTCTGTGTGGTGACCCTTGGAGATGCTGATCCAAAACGGGATCTATATCATCGACAAGCGGGGCCTCAATGTCTGTCTATAGATATCTTTATGACATCGTATCTTCCTATAGGCCTATCTATCCCTCTACCGGGGTCCTAAACGAGACAAATAGAAAACATTACATTTTTCTGTACATATCTCATAAGCATGGTGTATTGTTATCATAATTGCTTATGCATATATACTATCATCCACTTTACTCTTGTATTAGTTCTCATATCGTAGTTTCATATTTGGTTCTCATATATATATATATATATATATATTTGTATATTCATATCTTTTTCTATCATTTAGTTTTGTCTATCATATTTCATGAATGCATCATGCACTCTTGTAATCATATATTCATATATAGCTTTCTATATTCATATCTCTTTATATCATTAATACATTCTATCATGATTTAGCTATCCTGTACTTTCTATAATCCTATCATGTGGCTTTCACTCATTCACATTTTTCATATATGTTACCTCGTTTATACGATTGTTCTCATTCCTATGCTTTGTCATATTTTGCTTATCTCTATACGTTCTTATCATTTATGTCTTTCTATCATATGTTCTAAGCGTGTTCCGTCTTATTAAACTTTGGTATGTACATCATATGAATCATATCATATAATCCTATCATACGCGCTTATATTCATATCATTAATCTTATATGCATATGTGCCTATCATTAAATGTATTTTAAACTATCATATCTTATGACATGTTCTATCATATCTTATTATATTTTATGACTTATACCTATCATATCTTACGACATATTCTATATTCATATCATATGCATATCATTTGACTTATACCTATCATATTCATGTTTTATGAACATATCTATACATATTACTGCATTTTCTATATTTTCTTGTTTCATATGGCTATTACATATAGCACTTCATATACTTATGAAGTATGATGTCTATGAGATCATACCTCATTTATATGTCTCATTCCTTTATGAATCTAGTTTACTTAGGAATTGGAATCAACTCAATCGGATCATCCAAAATAAAGTTATGGCATTTTCATGCCAACTAGTCATTTACCCGATTTTCTGAGGACTGATTGGAATACCCATTTTCCAGGTCTTCTTTATATTTTGACACTATGTCCTTATAATAATTTAAAGATAAGGTGCTAAGGGTTTCTATTCCAACTGGAATCGCAATTCGAACGCAGAGACTCAGGATTACGTCGAAACAACTCGGACTACTCTATGTTTAACTGATGCAGGAAATGGGCTTGCACATAGCCCCACTTTGAGTGAATTTTTAAGCTATCTAGAGTCATAATTTGGCAATGCCTTCTCTTTAAGTTTTGTTCTCCTTGAAGTCTATTTTAATTGGCCACTTGAATCACCCAAATCGGATAAAAAATGAGTAATTTATGGCCAAAATACAAAAACTGGTCGAAACTGGGAAACCAGAACAAGTTCTACTGGTAGGACTGCTTCTACCAGTAGGACTTGGCCCAATGACAGAATCGAAGTTCTACGGTAGGACCAGTTCTCTTGGGTAGAAGACTACCCGAGAATGCCCAGAATGGGTGTTTTTCACCTATTTTTCCATACTTTGATACCCAAATCAATTCTATACTTCAAACACATCTCGATCACTTCATATCTCTTGTAATCTGCTTTTCTTCAATTCATCTTTCAATTATATCTTTCTTCAAAATTCTTTCATGAATTCTCCAAGATCATTCAATATAGTTCTTAACCCAAGCTTCAAGCTAAACCCAAGGATTTGTTAGGGTTTATTCTAAACCCTAACTCAATTGCTTTGTCATTTAAATATGAATCAACCTCCCGGAAGGATTCTAACTTTCTTGTGGATTTATAGTTTTTACCAACCTTACCTTCAATATATCTTTGGTTAGGATGCAATCCTAACAAACCCTAGATTTGGAACTCATAATCTTTTCTAGAATTCCATACAAAATTCATAGGATGCATAATCAAGGCTAGTTCCATACAAAAAACTAAAGTTCCATACAAGAATCCAAAGTTCCATACCTTAGTTTTGCTTTCCTCTTCTTCTCTTCTTCTTCTCTTCCTCTTCCTCTTCTTCTCTCCTTTTCTCCTTTTGCTCTTCTCTCTCTCTGGTTCTTCTCTTCAAAAAATGAGACGATTTGGTCTTAAATCATTTTAAGTTAGGCCATGTTGGCCTTCAGCCAAAAAATCCATTTTGGTTTAATTTCTTTATTGCCTTTTTACCCCATAACTCCCTCTGTTACATATCATTTTCAAGGATTTTAAACATTAACCCTAATCTTTCACTTTTATGACCAATAGTGGTCCTTTTTAACAAATTACAAGATTGCCTGTATCTTGTAAACTTTAAGTCGTTTATTTACTAAGAAAATTTACATTTAGCTTTTAATATACCCTAAACAAGTCCGAAAACTGCTAGGGTATATTTCGGGATGTTACATAAACACTGGTTGATAAGCCAACCACCATATTCCATAATCTCATGGAATGATTTGGTGCAAAAATTCCTGACCAAGTTTTTTTAGCCCCCTCAGATTGCGGATAACACGTTTAGACAATTGGAGGGGGAGAACTTAGTTGAGACCTGGGAGAGATTCCATGAACTGTTACGGAGGTGCCCACATCATAGGCTGACTATATGGATGCAAGTCCACACCTTTTATAATGGTCTGAGTGACTCTCTTAGAAACGATAATAGGTCATCGGGGGTGCGATGAAGAAGACTAATGAGATCAAGCATATGGAATCTAGAGGATATGGCTATAATAGTAATTAATGGCCTGGGGAGAGGATGATGCCCGAGGAAGGCGGGGGGGAGTGCGAGCATAGAGGTCCTGAGCAATTTGGTAGGTCATGTTGCACAACTCTGCTTGATTCGCCGGCAAGGTGTATTAAATCTTGTTAAATTTAACCGCCAGGAGATATGAATCATGTGGGGGGACAACACGAGTCTGAGAATGCCCAGTTGGGCTGAATGGCGATGGGACAGGCACGGTATGTGTCGAATTTAACAGAACCAGCAGCAAAGGTTGGTATGGGGTGGCTGCAACTATCGAATCATAACCGGAGCCGGGGCGAGGATGGCCGAACAATCAGAACAATTAGAACTATGGATTGAGGAACAATCAGAATAGTATGCCACCTCCCCAAGTGAACAAACCACCAACCGAGAAAAAAGTGGATTTGGAAGAAGCACTAGCTCAATTGCTTACTTCTCATACAACATTTATGAATGAAATAAAGGCAACTATACGAATTAAGTCGACCCGGTGAATAATCCGCGACATAGTTAAGAAACCTGGAGGTGCAAATGGGCCAAATGGCCAATCTATTGACTGAGAGGTGCTTTGTCTATTTTGTGTGCTGAAATTATTCCTAAGCTCAGGAATTGATGTCATCAAGCATTATAATACTGTGGGAGTCCACAGGTCATTTCTACAAGGAGTGGTTTCCTCGATGATCCTTAGGGATTGCTATCCAATGAATGTGCGAATAAAGTAAAATCTGGGGGTTTTGATTGATTGATTTGTTAACCGATTGACTTAAACTATTTTAAAATGAGAAGGGCGAATGATAGGATCCTAAGGTTTCCACTCTGCACTAACTAGGTAACACCCACCTCTCACTTACATTATCATCTAGGAGCCATTGATGAATGGTCTTCGATGGGGATATGACTTTAAAAGCTTTTGTAAGACAAAGAATAAATGAAAGATATCAAACACTTGCTCGAATGATTTGATTGGAATCTTAGTTTGCATTTGAAGTCGAAGCACAACATGTACAGAATCTCTCATTCACCGTTGTCAAGAAGATGCCAAACTAAGGTTTATAAATTTTAGCAAGTGTTTAATCTGCAATCCCATTGAAGCCTGAGAGGGATTGAAGTCTTGTACCTTGAAGGGGATGAGTTTCCATCGTTATAACCCTATCATGGAGGTTTAGAACTCCATTAAAACTGATAATTGATTCATAATTGTTGGAACACTAATAGTAAATGTGAATTGAGAAATAACACTTCAATTGCAGGATTTGAGATATAAAAATCTGAGTCCCTCTTGAATACCAAGTTATAAAACCAATTGAAAGATTACGAATGTTGAAGCACGAGAATCGGAAGAAATTGGTTATTCTACTGCAGAAAAACCTAGAAAATATATGAAGAAAAACTCTAAAGGTTAGAGCCAAAACCTAGAATCTGAACTCCTCAATTCTACCCTTAAGTGGAAGCCATGCAAATCCACATTCATTGATCTTGAAGTGGAATCAAAAGACGAGAGTGCTGTGCACGAATCGAAATTCTCTTAAATCATGCAAAGATCGCATGTTGGTACTGGTACCAATTAGTGTGGTACCGGTACCAAAAGTCGCTAGTTCTCCAACGGCGCTTGGGTACCATGCCACTCTAATTTGGTACGATGCCACAAACTCTCTTGTATCTCCACGGAGTGCCCAGTGGAGTCGTGTGGTATCGTGCCCGATATCTCCACAGGTTGCCGCCGGCTAGAGGCGCAGGGCCTCCCGGCCCGATGTGCGGAATCGACAACGATGATCTGCAGTTGTCCTTTGGAACTAAATCGCTATGAAAATGTGCACGAGACATTGAACAACCTGCACAAGCATAAAAACGGTAGAAAGGTCCAAAAACTTTTCATTACACAAAATAAGAAAGAAAACAAAACATGAGCTGAGGGGCTAAAAACCCTATATAATTGTCGCACTTTTATGTATCCAACAAGAGGCAGCAAGGTTTATTGCCAAGCAATTCAGAGATAAACTCGAGGGGTGAAGGTAAGGAACATGTTAAGGCTATCACGATAAGAAGTGGTATTTAGCTATCGAGGCGACCAGGTAGTAAGAGAAGAAGGCGGGTAGTGGACCCGGTTCGACCCGGGAAGATCGGGTCTGAGGGCGACCACAAGAGGGAAGCCGGTAGAGATCGGATGATGGAAGAAGAAACGCATGATTACAAGCGAACCCTACACCCGGTCCGTGTCCGACATTTGAGGAAGAATAAACTGGATAAGCAGTTTACCAAATTCATGGAAGTGTTTAAGAAATCGCATATCAACATTCCATTCGCAGATGCATTAGAACAGATGCCCAGCTATGTCAAATTCATGAAAGATATAATATCCAGGAAAAGAAGGTTATCAGAATTTGAGACAGTGAATCTTATTGAAGAGTGCGATCTTGCTCGCGAGGAGAAATTGCCACGAAGCTTAAGGATCAGAGAGCTTCACAATCCCATAAGATAGAAATTCGATCTTGAGAGAGAGCCTATATGTGACTTAAGACGATATTAACCTCATGCCTTTATCCATTTTCAGACAACTGGGGTTAGGTGAAGCTAGACCTACTACAGTCACCTTGCAGCTGGCAGATAGATCATTGAAACATCCTCAGGGAGTGATAGAAGATGTGTTGGTAAAGGTAGATAAGTTTATCTTCCCAATTGATTTCATAGTGTTAGACATGGAGGAAGATAAAGAGATACCCATCATGCAGGAAGCGGACCGGTTTGCTCAGCGGCAGAGCTATGATTGATGTGCGAAAGAGCCCCGAAACTAAGAGTGCAAGACGATGAGGTCAGATTTAGTGTATTCAATGCGGTGAGGCATCCAACGAAGAGCGATACATGTTTTATGATAAAGAGGCAATGGAGAGTGCATAGTACTTAGCCAGGTGGTTGGTACGACCCTTTGAGCCTTGTATGCGGGAATGCTAAGAGGAACTAAAGTGAAGAGGTCGAATGGTATGGAAGATGGATGGACTCCTTTGTGAGAGGAAGAAAGTATTATGGGTTGAAGGAGAGAACACTCGAGACAGTACCTTGATTGACCAAACACTACAGTTGGAGCAAAAGCCACTCCTTAGTCACTTGAGGTATGCTTATCTAGGGGAATCCTCAACCCTACCAGTTATCATATCAGCATCTTTGACAACAGTGGAAGAAGAGAAGCTTTTGAGTGCTTGGTGTAGGATGCTATCGGGTGGTCTTTAGAAGTGATTTGAAAGGATCCTCCTCCATGTGTACGGATTCTGTGAGGGATGTTTTCCTGAGCGGCGTCGGTGGAGGATGAGGAAGACTCCTTCGACGATGAAGGAAGTGGTAAGAAAGAGTATTGAAGTGGTTAGATGCGAGTGATTTACCCCGTCTCGGATAGTTAGATGGGTAAGCCGATGCGGGTTATTAAAAAGGGAGGACCATAGTGATAAGGGCGAAAATAACACCTTGCTACCTTCTCGAACTATTACATAGTGGAGAGGCTGCATAGACTATTTGGAAATTAAATAAAGCTGACGAAAAGATCATTTCCCTTTCGTTCTTGGATCGAATCTTTAGACCCAGTAAGTTTGGTATCACTTGTTTCTTGGACGGATATTCGGGTTATGTCCAGTCATATATCATAGGACGAAGAAAACAACATTCTGACGTTTGGGCTAATGCGCTGGGTTATGTAGCACCGAACCGTTTGGTGTTGCATGATGGCCATATTCTGAGACATGGTCGAAGAACAGTGTGGATGATTTCTACGTGCTAGGAAATACTTTGATAATTGTCTGGAGAAACTAGGCGAACACTAATAAGATGTGAGAAACTAACCTTGTCTTTGAGCGGGAAAAGTGTCACTTCATGAGTGAAGGAAGGCATTGTCTTGGGAGCAGGATCTCAGAGAAAGAGAGAATCGAGGTAAAGATAAAGCGAGGTGAAGCGATAGAGAAGCTGCGCCCCATCTTTAGTGAGCGGAATAAGGAGCTTTCTAGGTCACACGAGATTCTCTGGGGAGATTCATAAAGGATTTCTCTAAAATAGCTAAGCCTATTGGTCACAGCGTTCGAGGAGCACCCTTTGAGTTTGTGATCGGTTTTGAAGCGTTATTGTTTACGAAATTGGTATCAACACCTATTATAGTATGCCAGGTGGAATCTTCCTTTTGAACTGATGTGTGATGCGAGCGACTACGCAATAGGGGCAATACTAAGGCAAAAAATAGAAAGAACATTTTAGGTTATCTATTATGTGAGTCGGACGTTGAATGATCTTGTGACTAAGTATGCAACAAGCGAAAAGAAATTTTAGCTATTGTGTTTGCGTTTGAAAAGTTCCGACCGTACTTGATTAGTAACAAGGTAATAATGCACACCGACCATTCAGCCATAAAGTACCTGATGACAAAAGACGCGAAACCGAGACTGATAAGGTGGGTGTTACTACTACGAAGTTTGACACAGAAATTAAAGATAAGAAAGGACTAAAAATCTATTGGCAACCATCTTTCATATTGGAAGGGTTGAGTAAAGAAATTCAGAAACAATGATTTCCTTGATGAACAACTCTTGGCGATTGAAGACAAGAGCGATACCTTGGTTTGCGGATTTCTTAAACCACTTGGTAGCAAGTGCTCCACCATAGTTTAGTTATCAGTAGAAGAAGAGATTTTTCACACAGTTGAAGCACTACTACTGGGAGGAGCCCATCCTGTATAAGCATTATGCCGATCAGGTGATAAGAAGATGTGTCCCAGAGGAGGAAATGGAAAGTATCCTAAATCATTGCCACATAGCATGTGGGGCACTTTTGGAAATAGAATAGCATTTTGCAAAGGTACTTGATACGGGTTCTATTGTTACCTTATTCAAAGATGCACACCAGTTTGTGTCCACTTGTGACAAATGCCAAAGAATGGGGAGCATATCAAAACGAGATGAGCCACCTTTGCAACCCCTTTTAGAGGTAGAGCTGTTTGATATCTGGGGGATGGATTTTATGGGTCCCTTTCCTTCATCTTTTAGCAGCCTATACATTTTCCTGGCCATAGATTACGTTTCCAAATGAGTGGAGGCCATACCTACCCGAACTAATGATGCCAAAGTGGTAGCAAGCTTTCTCCATAATCATATATTCACCGGTTCGGAACTCCAGGGCGTTGATCACAGATGGAGGAACACATTTCTGTAACAAACTTGTTGATAACGTGTTGAGAAAATATGGTGTCCGGCATCGGACCGCACTTGCATACCACCCACAGACTAATGGCCAAGCAGAAGTGTCAAACAGAGAAATTAAATCTATTTTAGAGAAAATGGTCAATAGCTCGAAGAAAGATTGGACGAAAAAGATAGATGATGCCCTCTGGGCATATAGAACAACATTCAAGACACCATTGGGAATGTGTCACCATGCTGATGTTGGAGAGAAGCATGTCACTTGCCTATGGGTGGAACATAGAGCATACTAGGCGACTAGGTAGTTGAGATATGAATAGTAAGATGGCGAAGCGAATGCATCTTGTGACTTAGTAAGAATTAGAAGAGGATTCGCAATGGCGTACGAGAATGCGAAGATATATAAAGAAAAGACGAAAGCCTAGCACGATAAGAATATTGTAAGGAAAGAGTTTGAACCTAATCAACGGGTCCTCCTATTTAACTCTAGACTGAAGCTCTTCCTAGGGAAATTAAAGTCGAATTAGTGGGACCATTCTTGTGACTAGGTTTCCGTATGGAGGAGCGGAATTATGCACCTAGAGAAAGGGAGCTTTTAAAGTTAGCAGCCTTGGCGATTGAAGCTTTGCTTTGGGGCGGTTTCATGCGAACAAAGCGAAGCCATAAATGCGAGATATCTGAGGAAAATAGTCTTGTAGTGGGAGTTCGTGTAGTCCTATAGTCTTGGGAGCATTTGGGTCGGGAAGTCGAGCTGCGACATTAAGCAACGATACTTGGGGAGGCAACGAACATTATCAAAATTTTTTCATTCATTAGTGTAACTGCATATGCTTGTTTATTTTAGAGATGAAGATTTTCTCGGAGAGACCATAACTTATAATACGTCGTTATGTTCTTGAAGCCGAGATCGAGTAGCGATAGAGAGGTAGCTCGGAGTGTCGAAGGCGGGGTTGGACAGGGAGGCGGGGAATCTAAAGGGAGTCGTATAACAGAAATTTGTTTTCAAAAGTTAGGTTTTCTTACTGCGTAGCGTCGCGGCGTTGAGGTTATAGCGATGCGACGTTGGAAGTTCATATTTGAGTAACTCTCGGGAACGTCGCAAAGTTGGATCCCAACGTCGCGACATTGAAAATAACAGTCTCTAGAATGTATCCAGCGATGTTGGATCTATGTCGCGACGTTATCGCGCGTCTGGGCGTCGCGGCGTTGAAATAGCGACCTGCGGAACATTGTCACACCCGATTCGGTCGACCGATTGGCGGATCCGGCCGGGGATTCGGGGTGCGATACTATGCGAGACTTTTTTTTTTTTTAAAGCGAGCTTGTACGTGGGTATGGCCGCATCTTATAACGAGAATCGAAATATCATAATACATATCGAAAGAACTACCACTTGAATTGGTGTCCATCCAAAATCTATATGCATATCACGAGTCCCATTCACTTATACAAAACTACACTTACACTACATAAATCGTAGCGCTAACCTACATGTAGTGAACTCCCTACTAGTGTACCCACCCGTGCCAGTGATGAAGTCTTCGATGTCTTCTTGTACCTACACTTTATTAAAAACTCGTATAAGCTTTACGCTTAGTGGGAAAATGCAACATATGTCTTATGCATATAATATTTAACGCATAAACAATAACAGATAATATAAATTTCATGCATTTATATTATGAACTTATACGAGTACTTCTTCTTATAACAAACTTACGCTTATTCGGATCTCCCATAGGAGTTACAGATCTTATTCTTATGCAGAACTTATGCTTATAACAAACTTATGTTTATTCAAGACTCTCGTAGGAGTTAGAGAACTTATACTTGTCTGCAACTTCTATACCAATGCATCTATGTTTATTCAAGACTCGTAGGAGTTACGAACTTTATAATTTATCTCAACTTATACTTAAATGCACTTTATGTTTATTCACACCTGTGAGTTACGTATTTCTTATCCTTATACTACTGAGTTTACCCCTGCTCTATGGGTACCCGTAGGTATCGCCGAAATTACTCGAACGTGATACCGATATTAGTAACTTGCCTCCCTTATAATGAAGTACTTGTAAGTACTACAAAACTTATAACGGTCTTACTGAATCCTATACTCGTATTTCACATTACACGGTATTTCTGCGATCTTATACGTGTATTACCGAACTTATACATGTATTTCAGATCTTATGCATGTATATTACGGAACTTATACATGTCTTACGAAACTTATACTGGTCTTATGGAACTTATACTGGTATTTCGGAGCACATACTTGTATTTCGGATCCGACACGGTATTACGAACTTATACTTGTCTTGAACTTATAATCGTCTTACGTAACTCGACATGTATTTCGCATCTTAGCATGTCTTACAAGAGTATATACTTATCTTACTTTATCTTATATCGGTATTATTAGTAACTAGACATGTATTTTAGGATCTTATACATGTCTTACGTGAGCGTATACTTATTCTACTCATCTTATAATCGGTGTTAATCCTGACATGTATTTCGATCTTATACATGTCCTACGCAGCGTATAATTTATCTTACCTGACCTTATTCGTGCGAAGGCACTGTGAGGTACGATGTTTGAACAGATCAGAATCATATCACATGCAAGGTTAGATCAAACTTATGCAGATACATTTCCAGATATGACATTAAATTACAGCGTATACCTGATCACAACAGATACATATAACGGATTCATAGTCAGATTCGTAAACATATCCAATAACAAAGAGATTATCGTTTAAATCATAACCACATATCTCAGAGTTACATTCTGTTCTGAGGCACCCAGAGAGGTACTACTCGGGACTTATACTTACATTACGTAATCCTAACTTACTTTATCGGGATACGAGTACCCGCAGACCGCAGAATTTATACTTATGTTATCGACATACAAGAGCAATCTGCGGGTACTACAAAACTTATACTTATTTCATCGATAATGAGCATCTGTGGGTACTACGTAATCCTATCGATATTGTGAGTACCCGAGGTACCACGCATTTAATCAGATAATGTGAGTACCCGTGAGGTACCATAGAGCTTAATTAAATACGAGATACATCGCATCTTTACTCTTATTCATTATCTCAAAGGTTTTATCATATGTTTGTCCGACTACCTAGACCAATCATAAGAAATGAGTAGATTCTGAGTACAATAAGTACCAAGGTACAATACAAGACCGGGTGTCAGAGCACCGCACAGGTGACATGCCGCCCACGCAACAAAGAGTGCCGTAGCACCGCCAGGAGCGGCCTCGAGCACCGACGTGACGTGCCCGCCACGCAACAGAGTGCCGCAGCACCAACAGGAGGCCGGGCAATTCAACAGAGTGCCAAGCACAATGTGATGTCCACTCATTCATTTTTCGGTCCTAGGTAGTCATACATCATATGTTTTTCGTAACTCATAACCTATCTTTATTACCTTCCGTGTTCATGACAAATCGCTTTTCATGTTCATATTCATGTTTCGCCTATTTTCATATTTCATATACTTATACAGGAATACTGATGTATTCACACATCATTCATGTATTCTTGTCCCTCGATGCATCTACTTTTCTTAGAAATTGGAATCATTCCAATAGAATCATTCGAACGAAAGTTATGGCATTTTTATGCCAAACTAGTCGGTTTACCCGACTACACTAGAACGCCTGAATTTTTATTTTTTCAGGAGGCTTTAATCATACTCTGACCATGGTTCTTTGTGTTCATTTATTAAGGCACAAGGGTTCATTTCAACCTAATCACCCAAATCGGAGACTAAACTCAAGCTACGTCCAAAACAACCAACTACTCTATGAGCAAACTCAAGCAGAATTTACCGGATTATACCCCATTTTGAGTAAATTTTTGATCACTTTAGAGTCTAATTTGACGATGTCTATTTCTGGATGTTTTCCTCTTGAAGTCTAGTTTAATTATCCACTTGAATCACCTCAAACGGATAAGAAATGAGCAAGCTATGACTAAAATACAAAACTGGTTTAAATAGATAAAGGTGTACTCGCAGAATGTCTAACATGTACCATGTCTCGCCCTCGGGAAGGGTGTACCGCATATGTCAAGGTACCGCACATGTCCCCAAAAATGCCCAGAATGTGTATTTTCTCCCTTTTTTTCCATATGTTGATACCTAAATCAACCCTATACTCCATATACACCTCAAAACCATTTCAAATTCATCTTATAATCTCTTTTATAATTAAACTTTTCAATACTTATCTTATTTCCAAAATCCATCATAATTTACTCTCAAACGACTTGGGTCATGGTTATGACCCATACACAACTCCAATCATAAAGGTTAATTAGGTTTGGTTTAAACCCTAACTCATTTACTTACAATTAAACCATGAATCCATTCTCAAAGGAAGATTCCCTACTTTTCGTGGCCATTTAGAGTTTTACTAACCCTAATTTCAATACATCTTAAGTTAGATGAAACTTAACAAACCCTAGGTTCGTGGTGCAAGATAATAACCATACAAAACCAAAGATCCATAAATTAAAATCTCATAATCCATAATCAAGGCGCTCATACTCAAGGCTCTCGATTCCTCCTTCTTCCTCTCTTCTCTCTTCCCCTCTTCCTCTTCTCTTCTTCTCTCTTTCCCCCTTCACTCGCTTTTTCTCCTTCCAAATGAGACCAATTTTTGGTCTTTAAACTAATTATTTCAGCCATGTTCGCTCCTCAAAAACCCATTCGGGGTTAATTTTATTTATTTGCTGTCCTCTAACTTCGACCATTTGTATTTCAAGTTTTTATTTCATTTTGGCCTCAAATCTTCTTAATCCATGTCTTTATGCTCTCTTTGGACAAATTACAATTTCATCCTTAAGTCTTGTAAATTTCCTGGTTCCTGCTTCCATGTTTCGCATTTAACTCACGAAACATTCAAATTATGCTTACAAAATACCCTAAACATGTCGAAAACTCCGCTAGGTATACTTGGGTGTTACAATTGCGACGTTGACAATTTATCCCTGAACGGCCGCTACGCTGCCTTTGTTTTATGAACATGAACGTTCACATTCTCCCCATAAACAATACGAACCCTCATTTGTTTGCTCCACTTTTTACAAGTGCTCCAACCATCCCCATCTAAGTTCGTCCCAACCGACCTTAGAAACCCCCAAAGCCCTAATCACGTTCCTAGACCCGAAATCACTAGTGTTCACCTTCATTTGGAGATCCGTCTTACGGTCTGGTTTTTGGGTAAGTTTAGGTTTAGATTCAGTTTCAGCTTGGAATTTTTCTCGGGTTGTTTCAGAAGGGGGAGGAAGGAACACTATGCATGGCTGTGTTATTGAACCCTTTGCCTTGAGTCAGAACACCATCCCACTTAGTGCACATTAGGTGTTTGTTCTTTTGCCTAAGTGGGTTTTTGGTGATTCTTTTGGGTAATTCGGTAGAGTGGAATCAAAATATGTATTAGAAGGCCAACTAGAGAGTGATTTAAGCCTAGAAGATCATCCAACCCCTACCCCTATCTAGTGCTCGATGTGGAGCAAAAAGCAGAAACTAGGCTCGAAAAGAAGCCGGGTAAGTAAAGAGCCAACTCATGAGTACGATCATGAGAAATTTGTCAATGAGAGGGCGGCCAAGAAATTCGTCCTCATCTTGAAGAATAGGTCCTTCATCAAGAAGAAGGGGTTTCACCACCCTAATGATTTCTTTCGCAAAACCATTACGAACAAGGGATGGAGGGCACTTTGCCAACCTTTGAGACCAACTTCCACAAGTGTGGTAAGAAAGTTCTATCCCAATCTCGCATCCCACATACTAAAAAGGGTCCGGGTGCGCGTGGTGTTGGTAGACTTCAGTGCAAAGTCTATCAATCGATACCATAACCTAGAACTGGTTAACTCTGAGGCCTATGATAGGCTCTATGAGCATCCCAACCATTCCGAGGTCCTTAGGATGTTGACCAACGGGCAGGGTGAGTGGAAACTTAATAGTGAAAGGCACGTCGTGCACTTCAAGGCCAAACACTTGGCCTATATTCCTAAGGTATGGCATTACTTCATCACACAGCGTCTCATCCCGACGACTAATGTGTGTGAAGTGACGGCCAAGAGGGCCTTGCTCAACTATGCCATAATCCAGGACATTCCATTTGATGTCGACCAGGTTATAGAGGATGCAATCCTCTATAACAAAGATGCGAAGATGAATCTTGAGCACCCCTTTCTTATCTATGGCCTATGCAAGCAAGCTGGGGTGTCCTTAGAGGATAATGAGGCTTGGATACATTCGATCAAGGCGATTATGGTTAAGAAAGACAAACCCGTGTGTACCAAGGCCGATGAGGTAATGATTCAGCAATGAGCCCTTCGATGAGGATGACCTTAGAGCATACTAATCTAGGTTTGGGATCCCAATAGGTGCCTAGGGAGAGGTAGGGCAGTCAACCACCCAACCCCCACCACCATAGTCATCTCAAGAGGAGGACCTGGTCAGTCCTTCCACTACACTGGAGGACTAGGTACAGGACCTCACTGCCCGATTTGATCTGTACTAGGATGAGACCCAGGAGCACCAGGTCACCATTAACCAGGACATGAATGCACTCAGGGCCGACATGCTCATAGTCATGCACAAACAGGCGACTATCCTCAGCAACCAGCAGTCCATCCAGGAGCAGCTTGACTAGCTCCTCGCCTTTCACATGCCACCTCCACAACCACCGCAATGATCCGAGGGATCACCAAGGGAGTTCACTCTACCCTCTCTTGCTATTCTATTGAAATTGAGGACATTGTCTGCTTTTGTTTGGGGGGTGTGGGTGATCGAGTTTTTTTTGTGTGTTTATTTTTGTGTTTCCTGTTTATTTTTGGTTTCAGTTTTAGTTTGTCTCGGTGTTTAGGGTGTTTTAGGTATTATGTGTTCAAGGTGCAGGTATTTTTGTTCTTATAGTCATCTTTTACTTGTTCATGTGTTTTAGGTTGTTTTCAAGTAAAGATTGCATGTTTTAGGCGTGTTTTAGGTATCAGGTGTGAGGGTCACGTCGCAAACTGAGGTTAATTTGAGTTAGAAATTTTTCAAAAAGATCAAGCGGAGAATGAAAAGGGACCCTTAGGTTGTTACATAATCTGGAATAGTGTGCTAGAAAGGTTGAGTCACCCCCTGTGGTTTTTAAGAAGCTATTTCCCAAGTAATCTTTCACACACACACACATGTGATTCTCTGGGGAGATACTAAGGTTCCTGACCTTTGCTCACAAGAATCTACCTAGCCTCTGAGGGTTTCTAAACACCTAAGTGATGGGACACCTTTGAAAAGAGGATTGCCATCAAGCCCTATATATATATAAAGAAAATACATGTGTGAATAGAATAAATGGGATCGTCCAATCGGAATCCCGGGGCATAGTCCGAGGGTTCTTTCAAAGCCTAATGCCCTGAGCCAACTGGCCGAGAGCCATTGACTTCACTGCCTGCTACATGGGACAGAGGATGGACCATTCCTGCAATCTAGGGCCTTTAGGTTTAGTTGAGTGTTCGGGGTGAAGTTCGAGGGGAACTAAATGCCCGGTGCCCTTAACCAACTGGTGGGGAGTCACCACGAATCCCACTATGTGGACACCTGCCTAAAAACTTACAGTACTAGAGTTCTTCATTAGGTAGTATGTAAATAAAAAGGTGCGTTCTTATCCTTCCGTGGTTAGAGTCTTTCAAATGGGTGAGTGGACTACAAGTTCGGGCATTGAACCGAGGTATGCGTCGAGATCATGAAACAATTACACGAGACTTACGGGAAAGGTCATTGAAACGTGGGGTCAGAGTTGCTTGGTTAACCTCGACTCGCTTAGCTAATGCCTCCCTGTAAAGTTGCACAACTCTAAGGATCTTAGGATTTGTATCACGATAAAGTCTCTGATTGCATTCGTTTATTTCACTTACGTCAAGGCCGTATATCACACTCATGTCGTAGCATTTTGGTGTGTCAAATTTCCATGTGTAATAGTTGTTAGCATGTTTCGCTTCGTGACAAGCAAGAAGCTATGTTGGGGGTGGATGAAATAAACACTATCATATACTCGTTTGATCTCTTTTTCGGTTCATTCATCTAAGAATAGCGCGCTATCGTCGTATATCCGATACTTAGCTTTTGTGCATTTCAGGTGAAAAAAGCGGCATTTGGAAGTTGTGTGGAGATTTGAAAGAGATCGGAAAAGAGATCAACCTCAACGTCAGACGCTCCAATGTCACGACATTCTCATGTTAAGTACGCCCCAACGCCAGCGACGCCGAGGTCGTATAATGTGCGTACCTCTACATCGCCTAATGTCGATGTTGCACTAGTGCTCAAAAGTGCTATTTTGAACCCCGCTTATTTAAGTTTTTGAGCACTTTGCGGTACTAATCGTAATTAACCCAATTCTGCACATTAAGGTTCGTTATTCTACTGATTGCATTTTGTATTAATTTTGTAATTTTTGCAAGCTATTTATGCTAAAATTGTTTGAATGATCCAAGCACAACGACCTCGAAATAAACTCAGCATTACAGACGTAAAAAACCATAAGGAAAAAGGAGTAGAAAACAGAAGAAAATGGAGCATAGCAAAATTTTCGCAACCTGCAAAATTTTCGCAACTTGCAAAATTTCGCATGGTTGCTAAATTTCGCAACCTGCGAATTTTCGTAGGTTGCATTGTTCATCCTCGTGATATCGTTTCACATTTCACCTAATTATTCCTTCTGCTAACGTTTTGCTTTTGTCTTTGGTTTTCTTCCTTTCGGGCCTCATTGTAATAAGTGTTTGCTATGTTATTTTTGTAATGGTAAAGGGGCTTTGGCCATGCTTTCCCAAGACTAGACACTGTTAAACATCTCCTTCATTAATAAAAGCCATGAAGCTTTCTTTTGCCTCTTTTTCACAAGGCCTCTCCATTTTCCTCCCTTTCTTCCACTTTTCTACCGCCAAACACCCCGAGGATGACAACCAAGGGATGGTTGGTTAGAAAACCATTCCTCCTTTTGAAGGGAAGAATGGGTGTGGATCTCGAAGGCGCCGAGGGTTCCATGGTTTTCACGCAGGTACTCACTAGCAGTTTTGTGTTTCCCTTTAATTGTAGGTTTAAATCCCTTAGATTCACCTCAATGGTTGGCTACTGATAATTCGGGGCTCATCGGATGCCAATGTCAGATCCATTGATGTTTGTTAGTTATCATTTATGATCCCTTGTAAGGTGAGTCATGAGAGTTGTTTTTCATCGTCTAGACCACTCGATGCCTGACTACCATTTTCAAAGGATAAATTATTAAGGGTTAGTTTTATAGTTAAATGAAGATCCTGGGCTTGGGAGATGACTATAGGTCATCCTCCCCAACGCGAGGAAAGGACCGTGGAAACCCTCGTTGCCCTAGGAATCCAAACTCCCCAAGACCTAACACTTCAAGGAATTCTATTTTACATTTTATTCCATTTTAAATTAGCTTTCCAAACATTAAACCCCTGCTTTTACCAAAACCTTAAAATCCAAATTTAATTCACCAAATCACCTCACCGTAAAGTCATTTGTGCGAAGAAACCCATCTCTTGAGTTCTAATTCTAGACCACTATATCGCAAAGAGCTTTGCTACGACAATAGGAATCCTGGAGATATAAATTTTGTTGATTCTAGAACACCTATTGTGGCACGAATCATAAGCCATGCATCGCCTGACTCCACGAGCAATTTTTAGATATAACAAAAAGAACGAAAAAGAAAAGGGCAAAGAGGAACGGATACGACTTAAAGAAGGACACATGTGAAGATCTGAGAGATCGTGCAATCCTCAGATTTCTGAATTTTCTTTCTCTAACTCATACGATTAAACCAAATGATTGTAATGATCAAAATGATGTTCTGTTCTATTTCTGTGGTTTTATTGCACTCTTCATATATTCATATGAATTAGTTTTTAATTTAGTTTATTCAGTATATCTATAGATCTGATATCAACTTGCTCTATTTCTTGTTAATTACCTACATGGTGGTGTTTGGCCAACACCAACTTGCTTTTGCCGGGAATCTAAGATTGAGAGATAAAGGTTCCTGGGAATTCAGGTAGAGTGACACTCGGTCAATCGGAGAGTAGAGATCTCCTAATTCCGAATATGGCAATTAGGGTTTAACTATTTGCTGCCTCTCGAATCAAGGTGAAGGCAGATGCGACAACCCTAATGGCGGCAGATAGCAAATATACCTCGAGAGGATATCTCTCGTAGGCACACCACTTCAAAGGTACATCCGTTATACCGAATAATAGATTTATATAGATAGATAATCCATTGAATATGGCAAAGAAAGGAAAACCCTAGCCAAGTAATAGAACTAATAACTCATTTAAGATCAAAGTCTCATTACATTAGTAGCAATTCACTCAAGTTTGAGATCCAGATAATGCTCTAGAACTGATTCCAGTATTCAAATTACATTAGTAGCAATTCACTCAAATTTGAGATCTAGATAATGCTCTAGAATTGATTCCAATATTCAACACACTTTTCTTCATGGGAACGACACTTGACTAGCCACTATCTTTACGAACTGACTGTATACTGCCAATGCCTAATGCTTTATACTAATTTTTACACACTTATACCTAGCTCACACTTAACAAGAAACTCATTGACATATTGCAGCTCACCGTGAAACGCTAGATCTCGCCTTGTCCATGGTGGAGAAATAAGTATGATAGCTATGATCTGATCAAGATTTGGCCCCAATACTCCCCACTAATCATATGTACCAAGAGCCTTGCTGCTACCCGTGCACTTTCAGATTTTCACCAATCTAAAGCATCTGATCCTCTGGAAGAAGCGCTTTAGAGCTGCCCAGTGATTCGCCCTATCATGAGATTTCACAGTCATATCATCAACATAGACCTCAACATCCCTGTGCATCATGTCATGAAATAGTGTAGACCGTCTTCGATAGGCAAGACTCGAGTTCTTCAAACCAAACGCATAAATAATAGGTGCTCCCACTAAAGGATAAAGATGTCTTCTCCTCACGAAGATTTAATCTGCTATAACCAAGAGAATCCATCCATAAAAGACAACATCGCATGCCTCGGCAAGATATCAACCAAAGATGTCATATGTGGGAGGAAAATCATCCTGGCCAGGGCTCATGGTATTTCTCAAAGTCCACACAAACTTAACCTTGTCGTCTTTTAGGAACACGGACTACATTAGCTAGCCACTGGACACTAAACTAATCTATATGAAGCCAACAATAAGTTGCTTCGACCTCCTTCTCACCTACAAACTCCAACGAGGGTAATCAACCCACTTCTCGCTTTAACGGCCTAAAGATGTGGCACAAGCCAGATGATGCTGAACTATAGAGGGTCATGCCCGGTACGTCCCTCATATGACCAATGAAACATCCAAGTATAATTTGAGTAACGTGAGAAAATTATCTATCTCATCTATATAAAGTGGCATCATCCTAACTCTCAGTTAGTTCGTACTCAAGGTCAACCGCCTCAAGGTCATCAGCTGGTGAAACTCGCCATCGCAAAGCTATGATCTGAGTCGACCGGGTAAATCGCTATGAAAATCAGGTTGTAAAGGCTCATCATCAATATCATGAATATGTGATGCGCGAATGAGGACACCACACACCACCAAAAGAGACATGCGAATACTCGAAATGCTCAAACCGAGATGAAAAGACAAGTACATCATCCAACAAATGAGACAACCTCGACAAAATATCAAAAGAAAGTGGTGGGCCCAAAGAATTGGACTCTCCCACAACATGTCCTAAAATATCAGGAGATGCAATATCAATAATAACATCATCCCTAATCACATCAATAGCTGGAGCAAGAGGAGCATCCTCATCATCTCTCAAAGCAAGCACAAAAATCAATTAAGCGTAGAACCGCTCGGGCCGACCGACGACCATCTACGTATTCTCAACATAATCATCAAACATTAATCCCACTCACACCCATAATAAGATATCTCGTCCGGAAAGCACATAGTGAGCACACTAGACCGCCCAGGGGAAGGAGGAGCGAACAAGGTAGTAGAAGTGTCAGGAGCCTCACCACACAATTGAAGTTGTGAAAAAAAAAATGATGCAACTCAACATGCTGGATATCAGTAAGCTCATCAATCAATCCATTGGGATGTAATAATGGCTCTGAAGCCCTCACAAAATAGTTAGTTCAACCTCAAACTATAAGGACGAATATGATAGTAAAATAGAATGTGATGAAGTCGAGATATGTCCTTCTCCTGGCACAGCTATGCCATGCATCGAAAATCTACCTTTACAGGTACAAATCCTAAGCCAAAGGGTGGGTCATGGTCTAAAACTGTGATAAACTCGCTATGACCATTCTGACGATGCCTTAAACCCATACTAGGCATGTATGACATGCTCCTTATCATGTCCAAAATGACATGGCTACTATGCTGATCAAATGACATGGGTACTGAATCTCTGACAAAATCCCATGGCTCCATGGTTTGTACCATCAAAGCTTAATCTTGGCCATAAGCAAATCATCACCCCATGGCTAATCTCCAATACCGACTCAGGTTAAACGTGTCCCGCTCAGATGAAATAGTGATCATCAATTATCATTAATGAACTTCACCTTTCAAATGAAGGGAAGATAGACAGCCAACACTATGAATCCATAGGTGGCGTGAAGAGGAAGAAGATACATGGATCCTCAAACTAAATGTAACTCGTGAAAACGATCGCCTAATCACGCCCAGAGTCAAGGTGGCCATCACCTCTCTACGAGTACTGTCATACGCTCTCACTGTCTATGTAGATGGCTTAAAATATGTGGGCCCATATCCTAGAGCGATAACAGTGGCAAGTGGATAGACATTTAGGGTAAATCCATTATCTAGGAGGACATATGGAACACGACGGCCTAAACAACCAACTGATAAAGGTCGAGTGTGGTTTGAACTCTTCAGAGGTAAGTCATCCTCAGAGAAAACAATGCAACTGGCTCGACCAGTTATGAGCATATGTATCAGGCCCTTTGGCGATGTGGTCGTGTCAACACGAATCTGACTAAGAGCCCTAATCAAAGCCTCTCTATGGGTGACAAAGGAAGTTAACAAACCCAAATGTAGATAAAAGCCTACGACTTCAGAACGCCGGGAGGATCTCATCATCCTCTCATTGTCTCTGCTCTATAACATCGATCTATGGGTTGAGATGGAACAAGAGGCTGTTATCTAACCACCCTACCTCCTTTGATAACATACTAAATCTCTGGTGTATTAACTAAATTTCGATAATGGAGTTAAATAAAGCGATTCAACACTATATAGCAAGGTAAAGTCATCGGCCCTCAGCAGTGTGGATCTAAACCTGAGGACTCCTCGGGCAAATGAAACGACATGTGTGTGAATTTTCTGGCTCGAAAACACCTTATGAACCCCGTCATCTCCATAACCATCATCAAATACTATGGATCTGCCTCATCCTGGATGAGATCATCGACGGCAAAATCAATATCGAATACCCCCGTCGGGAGGAGGAATCTCATGCAGACAGTTTAAGGTTAACTGACGCTAGGCTGTCCCAACTACACAATACCCTTGTCAATCAAGTCTTGAACAACATGTCTCAAAGTAGTGTATTGATTCAGAAGATGTCTGTGGTCTCGATGATGTGCACAATGTAGCTCCATCCAAAAAATAAGGGTGAACAACCCGCGGTAATGGCCTCGGTGCTAATGGATTGAGCAATCCAGTTGTCATCAATGTCTATAAGACCTCACCCAAAGGCATGACTAGTGGCGTAAAGTGTCTGAGCTATCTAGGCCGCTGCGGTAGGAACCGGTGGGCGCCTCAAGGTCTAAGACGAAAGCAAAGAGGTGGCCCTCCACAACCCGTGCAAATGTAAATTGGGTATGGTGGAGTATATGGAGCTAGTAACCTAAGCGGTTGAGGTGGTATGGAAGGTTTATACTGAACTGAACTCTGGGAGTAGGTTGTCCCGTGTGGTCGAATAGATGCATACTGAGGCCTGGGTGCCCCCTGTCTGAATGAACTGATGGCTTTTACCTCCCTTGGTCTATATGACCCAGATGGTTTCTTCCCCTTACTATCATAAGAAGCAAAATTTGACCATAAAACGTGAACCATACCATCCTCAATACCATACAATGCCTCTATCAAAGCCTCATAACCATAATCGGTACAATCTTACAAGATGTCTAGTATAACTGGTCAGAACCTCATGATCATGTTAATCTACTCTCTTTCTGATGGACGATCAATCATTTGAATAACATTCTCCCTCCAACTGGAGATGAATGATGTAGCAATCTCATGAGCTTCCTGCCTCATAGCCTCAAGCTCTCTCATAGTGACATCTATGACAGTGTTGAAAGAGAGTTGTCGGATAAACTCATGGGCAAGATCCTCCCAAGTCCGCCTGCGTGAAGCATCCAAGGTGGCAAACCGCCAGGCCACACCACTCGCTGACAAAGGAACAACATGATCAATTGAGCCTCATCCAAACCCATGCCTCTCGTCAACTGACTATATATCCTCAAATGAGTACGGGGACATCCTTTTCGCTTATATACCGCCTCCATGTCGCATCCAAAATTTCTCTAGTGGTAGTGGGGGTCATAGGTGCACTATTAAATCCATCCCACACATCCATACCCTACTACTCTTTAACCTGCTTAATCATTTGCTCTACTGTATGCGAATATGAGAAGCACCCGTGACATGAACTGGATCACATGTGGCGGATCACTTTGCAGCTCTGATGACAAAAGGAGCTCGGGGATAGGTGGCGCCATCTGCCATCGATGGAGGTGGAGGTGGTGCACATGTCAAACCGAGTATCCTCCCCGTGTCGAAACATGTGGGGCCCGTTGTCTATCAATCTTCTACTAAGGCTATACCGTGATTCCTCGGGAGCGCATGTACCTAACACCGCTTCAATAACCGCTACATGTGGATCCACATCTATCTGATCTGATGCACGTACTAATCTACCCTAAACTCTAACCCACGAAGATGGTCCTAGTATGTGTCAATGAATCCTAAAAGTGTAATCGAAACAAATAAGGTGGAGTACATGTCGAACCAAAAAGAATGCTGCTATAATGAAATTGAAACAAGCAATCCATTACTATGCATAAACTACCCCACTGAAACTCAATACTCTGATCAATCTCTGTATACCCTTGAGAGGAAACCAAAATAGAGGAATTTGGATCCATATTATGACTAAACTGGCCCTGAAGGCTCCCAGATGCACCCAGGTGTAGGATGAGAGTCCTAATTAATAGGATATAAACTCAACCTAGAAGGTCAATGGTGGCTCCAAAAAGACAAGGGTGGGTGGGTATTTTAAAGGGGTCCCTAACAAGAGTGATTGTACCCTCGAGTGGTACACAACCTTCTACACGTCTTCGAAGAGACGGGGCGCTTCCATGCAAGGTGATCATCAACTCCACACATGCACTTCCTCGACATCCTAGGGGGTAGCCTATGGTAAAGGCTCTCAATACTCTCAACACTCAAGATTAAACTAAGTGTATAGTGAATCTGTGGGTGCATCCGAAAAAAACAAAGAAGAGCACACTGGCTATACAAATATCTTAAAATCTAGCTATGGGCTATACAAGACTTCAAAGATCGGACTCCTCAGCATCAATACGTCGACCACCTCTGGAATGCTCCTAAACATAGATATAAACCATCGCTGGACCTTACTCCTAATCATTAACTCGGTCGAACATCAAACAAGGAGCAACAAGTCTCTAATCAAACATTAAACACAACAACAAAAGGGACAAAGTCTACTGAGACTAAGGAGTCAGAGATAAGGGGATAAATGTGTGTCCTACATACACAAGAAACATGCAGTCAAGCAAGAGAGGGGTAGTCATACAACAAGCAGTCATGCGAAACACAAGTATCCATACACAATCAATATATCAAAATGCAGAAAATATACAATAAGAATACATTATGATGAAGAAAATTAATTAGTAAAAATAAAAAACAAACACTCAATGTGTTATTAGCACAAAGAGTAGATATCAAACATTAAATCAATCAATCAATTACCACATTTTCCTCAAATTATATTCAAGCTTGACCCATTAAAATCCCCAGCGGAGTCGTCATTTTGTGAACCCGCAATTTTCACGTGCATACCCACTCGATGGTGAGACTCATTTTTTTTTTTTTATTTCTTTGAAAAACCATTTAAAAAAAATGTTTTTGGAGTCACCACTTATTTTAGTTTATTTTTTTTAAGAGAAAACAAAATAAGAAATAAAAACCCTAATGCAACTCCTTGTTTAGAAAAGACATGTCTACGAAACCGAGTCCAATTTCGGAGGTCATGTTACCTATTGGGAAGGTACTTAGTGAGTCAGACACCCTCTAAGCCCCAGTCGCCCTTACTAATCTAATTAAGGAAGTTGTAGCCATTAATAATAATTAACTAATAGAAACAAAATGATTTCTCATAATTACACAAGTGTACATAAAACATTAACAAATAAATAAATAAATAAAATAAAACAAGTAAAGTCAATAGAAAGAATATGTACCTTGACAAAGACATCATAAACGCTATCAATAGGAAAAAAAGAATTAATAACAAATACGAAATTATCATGAGATCGAATTATAAAACAAATTGTACATCTAGTGTCAAGTTATTTTAATAAATGATACAGACGCTTCAGCCTAACTACATCCCATTTATATTGTTATACAAATAATTTACAAGAGTCCATTTTATAGACGATAAAAACTAATCATGTGTTTAAAATTTTTGAAAACTGATTTGAAAATTGAAAGTTTGAAGTTTTGGAAATTGAGAATTTTTGAAATGAATATGAAGTTTGAGAATTTTGAGTTGGGATTTTGGAAATTGAATTTTTAAATTAAGAACTTGAATTTTATAAATTTGAGACAATTTAAATAGAAATTAGTAATTTAGATATTTGAATTTTTAAATTATGAAACTTTGAATTTTGGGGATTGAGAAATTGTAAATTTGAAATTGGAAACTTAAAATTTGAAATTGAAATTAGAGACTTTAATTTTTAGATTACGATCTCAATTTTTTAAATTGAGAATTTTGTAAAATTGGAAAAAATGAAAACTTGGAAAAAAAAATGAAATTGAAAAAATCAAGGGGATTGAATTTAGAATTGAAAATTGAATTTTAAAGTGTAGGATAAATGGAACAGAAGATATGAATTTAAAAGAGGAATGAAAATTTAGTACTTGAATTTTTGGAAGACTTGAATTTTATGATTAAATTGAAAAAATTTAATTTTAGAAACAGAAATTAAATAAATTAAGGGTGGAAATTTGACTGCCAAAGAGTTGATTAGGAATGCGCGGCCAAAGACTCGTCATCGACCCTACGTCGCAAAATAACCTAAAGGTCGCCTGACTGCTGTGACTCCAATGTCGGCTGGTGACAACAGAATAGATTAAGTCTAAGTAAATTGAACTTAAACTAATGGGTTGAATCTAATTTGATGGGTCTAAGTATGTTGGGTCTAGACTAATGGGTTGTGTCTAATATATTGGGCCTAAGAAGTCGGTGCCTTAACCAATGCCATTAATCTAAATCGATTCGTCTAAGTATGTCAGGTCTAAATTAATGAGTTTGGTCTAACATATTGAGTCTAAGTAAGTTGTATTTAAACTAATGGGTTGAGCCTAAGTTGATGGGTCTAGACTAATGAGATGTGTTTAATATGTTGGGTCTAAGTAAATTGAGTTTAAAATAATATATTGAGTCTAATTTGATGGGTTTAAGTATATTGGACCTAAACTAATGGGTCGAGTCTAATATGTTAGTCCTAAGTAAGTTGAGCTTAAACTAATAGGTTGGACCTAGACTAATGTGCTCAAATTAATAGATAAGTTATCATTGTCATAAGTTCATAGTCTTAAATTAATGATTAATATACATATCTAATTTGATAAATTCCACAAATACAAATTTTATACTAATTAATAAGTCTCATTCAATATAAGTCCACAACTCCAAATTACTAATCAATATATGAACCAAATTTATAAATTTCAATGACAAACAAAATTTTCTAGCAATTAATAAACCCAATTTAAATATTTAATAATTTAACCCTAATTCAAAATAAAATTATAACATTTAATCACACTAAAGTAAATAAAAATTATGTCAATTAACAATTCCAAAAGGGATAACTTAGGTAAATTCAACATTACTAAATCTCTAATTTTTCATTATTCAAGACCCCAATTTCATATATTAAAGAATTACATCTAAAAAGCTTCTAATTTAATATTTGACAACCTAAAAGTCTATACCCTTTTTCAAGTGAACTATTAACACACAAAAATATAATTACACATAAATAACACAAAAATTAAACCTAACAATAAAGTAAGAGAAAATACATCTGGCTTAATTACATAAGTTTCACCAATAATAATTCTTCACATTACATACATAAATCTCATAAAAGCCCATAAAATAAAAATCCAATCCCATAAATATACACACATATGTAATTTTATGTTAAGAAATATAATGGGTGTTGAAAATGAGAAAAAAAAAATAAAAATAAAAGAAGGTATAGTCTTTTACCTTAATGATATTTGCTTGAATTTGCAAACATCACAAAGGAAGGAAGAAATAAAAAGAAAGGGAAAAACAAAAGATAAGGAAAGAAAAAGAAAATGTGAGTTTTTCTTTTGATGTTTACTTTAGATTTGCTTGAGTTTAGAAGAAAATTGAGAGAAAATGAAGTCTTTTTGTCCAAATAGAGTTGAAAGGAGAAGAAAGAAGAAGAAGAGAGGAAGAAGAGGAGGAAGAGAAAGAAGGAGAAGAAAAATCACAAAAAGAGGGAGGGTTAAGAAGGACCTTGGCAATTTCTGCAGAGGAAGGAGAGATAGTGGGTTAGTTTATAGGGATGGTGGAGAGAGAAAATAGGGTATAAGGTGGGTGTGCATCTGCACGTGGATCTGTGGATTTGCAAATATCCGTATCCGTCCAAATGTTCTGGATTTTAAAATTCAAGATCCTGGCCCCAGATCCACAAAAATTCGTTCCGCTTTGTCCCAATATTTCTGGACAAACTGCCTCAGCTTCTCGATTCTAGTGGAAATAACCCGACAAGACTAGAATCCGATATTCTAATAAAATATTAAACTTTAAAGAAAAATTATTCATGAAAAGTTTAGCTAATGATCAAGATATAACCACTGGGTACGATAGCGCCAATTAATGATAACAAAAGTACTTTAAAGAAATTACAAAGAACAGAACTGCTATAATTTACAGGTAAAGGACAATATCTCCACTATCCCCTATTGATAGACTTAGTAGATCAACCAACCAAAGAAAATAGAAAGGCATCCAAAAGGAAAATTAGCCAACACAAGAGACTTAAGTTCTCAGCTGAGACAAGCTAAAAGTCTGATGATCATAAAAAAATCTATGACCAATTAAATGATGCACTACCATACCATATGGTAATAGGAAAGAAAAAAAAGCATGCACTATAGATACAAGCATACAAATCTAAAAATAAGAGAAACAAAGGTGTAACAAAATTTATCAATTACTTTGATCGTGACAAAGACCATGTCAAGAACTACCCAATTAGAAATTCTTACTATGCAGTTTTTCCACGGAGGATGCTAAACAGACGTGGCCATTTGCACGCATTCTTTCCATTACAAAGCAGTATGGCCATTTGCTGTATTCTTTCCATTACAGCATAAGTCGAGAACCTATACGTTGGATGCAAATTGTCCATATTAAAAATTCAAACAAAATACAAACTTCAAGTTAACTTCCATATGAGCATCAATACAAATTACAAACAAAATATATATATATAAAAACTATTCTTCAAAATACCAACAAGAAAATTTAACGCCTCATGAACATCTGATTCTCCAACTCTTCTGCTCCTATAAAATGTAAATAGATTCAAATTAACCAATAAACAAAAATAATTTAAAAGTTCAACTTAATTTTCTTAATAAAACAGAACCAAAATAACTTAATATATATTTTCTTACATTTCTAAAAGGAAGTTCAACAATCAACACGCTGCCTTCGGGGCATAACACTCTCTACAATTCTCGACTTCTGGAGGATTTCTACAATCAAAAATTACGTAAAAATATATTTCAAAATCAATATATTCCATAAGAAAAATCAATCAAATTTATAAAGAATCATACCTGACTCAAACTTTCCATAAGTCTTCACGGTTTCTTCGTTGGATGTGTTTACTTGACGACTTCAACCAATCTTGACAGCAAATTAGCATTCACCGTAGTAGGAGTCAAAGAAACCCTTAAATCTGTTTAAAGTTCTACCTCCGTGCTAAAGGACTCGAAGCCACACAAAGAAGATTGAATTGCCAAAACATCCTTGGCAACTTTAGACAAATATCAGGGTATCTAACAAAGATTGACTTTCCACTTGGTCTTGGCACTCAAAGTCATGGGGGTATACTTTTCCTAAGTTCACCAAAATATATCCAACTCCCCTTGGAAACCGTACTTTGCTCTTTCTCCCTTTCTATAAAATAGTCATCTAATTCTCTTTCTTCATCCTCCACCATATCTTCTACATCATCGAAGGGTTAATGACTCCACTCCATCCCCCACTTGCTCATTTCCCTTGTACTCATCCATTAATGCTCTCAAAGAATTAGTTACTCTATCACAAACCATTTGCATCATTTTCAGAATAAAAGTTTTTTATATTTTGCTGCCAAATAGTCCATTTTATATCTAGGATCGCACACCAAGAATAAAAGCATAACATTCATCTGGATGCGGAGCCCCAATACTACAAATTTTTCTCTCTTCATCATTCTACCCATTTCAGCCTGTTCAAGCTACCAAGCATTTGAAAAGCTTGCAAATATTTCAAAACATGATAATTTAAAAATACATTTGAAGTAGAGTACAAAGAACCCAAATCTTACAAGTAACATCATAAAACCTTTCAAAAATCTAGTAAGATTTCTAGCTTTCATTCAATCAACCTCACTAGCATATCATTCCCAAATTCGCCTTCTTAAAATTTACTATCAACATCTTCTAACTTATCAGCAGCTGATAAACCACACCTCGATTCTAACATCAAATAAGTTGAATTCCATCTAGTAGACGTTTCCACTGCAAAGATGCTTTAGACTTAATATTTGCCGATTCACAAATACTTTTTAAACATTGCCTCCGGACTCCCCTCACATACTTAACAACATCTCTAATTCCTCCATGAGTATTGAGCACTTTTCAAGGCCATCCTTGACTACTAATTGAGAATATGAGCAAAACACCTCATATGAAAAGCTTCCCCCCCCCAAAACAAAAGCATTCTTTTTGGCTGCCTTTTTTTTAATTGTCAACAAGAAGTTGGTCATTAGAACTTACATTATCAACAAAGTGATACACATAACTTTGTCTAAACTCCTATCTATCCATACAAAAATCTATAGTATTCCCAATGTTAATTCCTTTATGACTCTCTTACACAAAAATTCAGAATTCTTTTATGCAAATTCCATCCCGAATCAATAAAATGAGCAAATACATAAATAAGGAAGATTTTGATATTTATTCAAGCAGTCTGGTTTAATGAAACCCCGACATCGAGACGTAAGCAAATGCATGCAATTTCTTCTTTTCTTGAACAAACAAATAGTAACAATCTCTAGCAATAGTATACCTAGATGGAATTTGAAACATGGGAAGACTAACTTGTATAAATTCCCTAAACCCTTCCCCTTCAACAAACCGAAAAGGTAATTCATCTTTTATAATCATTTTAACTAAAGCATCTCTGCAAGCTTGTTGATCAAACCCAGATACTACTTTTTTCCGCATTCACTTCGCTTTCGAAAAGTTTAATATCTTTTGCATTTTATCTCGACTCTCGTGATGCCCCAACAAATTCTTTTTTATTTGGAAACTTTTTGCAAGTGATCTCAAATGTTTCCATAACCCCGAGGTCCCCTCGTCACTATTACGAGATAATCCTTACTACAATACACACATTTAGCCCTCCCCGTCTCATTGCTCGTCATCCTTTTAGTTTGACAAAATGTACCTAAACCTCGCATCTAACTTTTGCTAGCACAAGTACAGGTGAAGGAGTACCTTCATTCGGGCACCTTCATTTCAAACAAAATTAGAAGCAATCTGCTTGTGTATTGGCGTGAACTGGGTCGAATTCAAATTTTCTCAAGGTGGTGGTGGCATTTGATCTCTTCCATCACTGGAAATTGCTTTTCTCTTACTGTTGAGATTGCCACTAATTCTCATCGAGACTGTAAAATAATCAATACAAAGAAAGATATAAAATTATAAATATTTATTTAAAACATATATAATATTATATAATATGTTTTTTTTCATATAAAATGCAAATAAAAACTCACCGTAATTAGAAGAAAATTTCGTTGGAATTCCGACGCCGCGAAACACTTTATGCTAATTTCTACAAAGGAAAAATAAAAAATAATTAGATGAATGATAAAAGGTAACAAAATCAAAGTGAAAAGAAGAAACCACACCTGCATAAGTCCATCCAACCATTCTCACAATATAAACAAAATCTTTATTTTTAATTTTAAAAAATTGAGAACAAATTTTTATCAATTCTTAATTTTTTATTCAAAAGATCCTCTAACTTTTCTTAAAAAAAAAAATCCTCAAATGGAGAATTAACACTATTGTCATTCAAATTTTAGTAATTTTCATGAACATTCAAAGATCCTTAATTTTTTCTTTTAAAAAAAAATCTACTCATAATATAATCAATCACCAAATATTAATAATTAGTTCATACGCACAACAACGAAAAATAAATAAATAATAATATTGGAAGGAAATTACCAAATGTGTATAAGGGTTTGACTGAAGCAAATCAGTAACCTTCAGAAAAACATCCTAATCGAGCAATGCAGTTAGCCAATTGTCAACCTCGAGGTGCTGATTTTTTGCCTTCCAAATCAATCTTGTGTTAGTGCTAAGAAGGAAAGAAAAATAGAAAGAAAAGCCGGTAAAACGAATCTCACGTTATATGACTCTCCACGAGAGTGACGGCCACAAACTCATAAAAGTTAAGAAAATGATGGCCAACAGATATAGTGGGTAAAGTAGGGTTTGCCTTTTGTTTTCATATCAAAACTACACTGTTTTGGTCTAAACTAATAGTTTTGACCAAGTTAAAATATTATTTTAATTGTATATTATATTATTTTTTAATTTTTTAATTCAATTACTGAAACTAATTTAAATATTACAAAAATTTTAACTATTATAAAATACTATTACATTATAATTATTTAATATTATAAATTATAAATTATAAATACAATTATAAACATAACAATATAAATATCAACTATTAATTAAAAAAAGATAAATACTATAAACTAATATATATATATATATATATATAAAATTATCTGGCTCTAATTTCTGCTCTTTCGCCCTACATACTGGGCACAAAGCCAGACTGGTTTCTGCATGGATAACATGTAAGATCCAAAACCGCATCAGTACCTTCCGTACGGTTCGTTCCTGATAAAGTCAAAGTCAACGGTATTTTCAGTTCTAGATCATTTCTTGGCTCTGCTTGATCGGCCAGTATTCGTGTCCCCACGCCACTTCAGTATATGGAAACGGAAGTGAAATATTAATAATAATAATAATAAAATAAAATCAAAAATACAATAATAATAATGTGTCATTAAATTTTGGGTTTACACCGAGACAGTGAAGGCTTTATGAGAAAGAGAAGCGATTGTGTAGAGAAAGTGGAAATAAGGAAAAAAAAAAAAAGGTTTATATATGTTCTCCGCTCTGTTTCCCATTTTTGAAAATTATTTACTAAAACGATTTTCATGACCATCAAGTTATTCGAAGGCTCATGGCTATTGATGTTTGTGAAATCTTTGGGTTTGGTGAAATAATCAAAGCTTTGCTGTATATTTGTTATGAAGCATGGAGATATATTCGTTTTTAGTCTTTATTGTGAACGATGTTGGCCATTCCTGTAAGCCATGTTTATGAAATTGCTTATTGTAGTGTGCCTACTTGTTCTGTACAAGTTTGCTAGGCTTTGGATTTTGGTTCAAGGGCCTCATTCTTTCAATCGGCTCCATTTGATTTTATAGATGTTTTTTTTTTCTTTTTCTTCTTATTCTTCGAAGATCTAAGTAAATATTTTACATGGGTTCCAGAGCATTGAAAAGTTGAGTTTCAAATTATGAGTTCTATGCGGGTTTTAAGAAAAGAGTTTCCGGGGGATATTTGGGCTTTTCGATTCAATTTTCATGGAAATTTTTGGATGTTAAGGTGTTTTTTTTTTTCTTCTTTTTCTTTTATCAAACATGGTGGAGATGTTGATGTTTTGCTATGCTGTGCATATTTGAGGATGAGCATATCGTGGGTTGAGGGGGTGATGGAGTCTACTTTCTTGTTGGAGGTGATGAGAGATTCATGTGGGTCAAAAGAGGTGAGTGGTGATGTGGGTATATTGCTAAATTATTTTGTAAGAACCAAGAGTATTTATTGATAAAAAAAAACAATTAATCAATAATCAAATAATCCAATAAATACATTATAAAATAATAATTTTATTGAAACAATGAAACATATCAATTTCAGGCCGCATAACATATCCGCATGGATGAATTGTCGCGCTAAGAACTCCCCGAACCCGCCCGACTCCACCCCCACTGATCCAAACCGAAACCCCGGGGACGCCCTACGAAACCATTAACCAAATCCATTTATCAAATACATTTCATTCTCAAATCTCATAAGCTTATTTCAATCTGTGGCAAGCCCATAAATATTTACATTTAACAAAAATGCATTTACAATGAAAAAACATTATATGCCTTTTCAAACGGTTTACAAAATAGATATTCGTGAGTTTAAATTTGTTTTTACAACATCAAAGCCTCGGGTTAAACATGACATGAATGTACAAGCCTATACACCCGTAATTCCTTTTTTTATGACTCCGACGCCCTCGATCTCCGGGATCCGCTTTCGATCACTATATATCACTCTATACTCAGCCGCATTGGTAAACAATACGCCAAGCATTTTCATGCTTAGTGGTTCTACGCTCTCTTCCATTTCACTTAAGTCAAATCATGCAATTTTTTTCTTCTAAACAATGCTTTTTGAATCTTTTGAATGATCCACGCAAATACAATACATATATTTGTCATATACATCCATTTACGCTATCATCATTCCAAATATGCACTTTCTTATGCAATAAATCATTCAAATCAAATCATGCATTTCATAACTTTCTTATCATTTCAATTGCAATCATGCATTTCAATTCAATATGTCAAAATCTCAAAATCATTTCATTTCCCGCTTTAACGAATTTAACCTATGTTTTCTAGATATAAAGATATCTGGACCACCGGCACGTATCCCGCTTAGGCCGTTGTGCCGCATAAAACATTTGTTTTATAACACAAGACGGTCCCGCTTAGGTTGTCGATCGTTATTAAAAATCAATTTAGAACACTAACATACTGCCTACTGGCTACTGACGGAGTCGCCGACACATCAATACATTCGCTTCGCAGCGATCGCTAATTTGACCCCTATTGGTATACCAATCTATCATTTATGTGAATTAATGGTTAATCATTCTATTAAGGGCTTTCAAATCACTCATAGCAAAATACGGTATAGTATGTATGTTTGTACAAACCATTCATTTTCAATAATCATGAAATTTTCATATGCAAATCAACTGTCTCAAATCAATCAAAACAAACCGATATGTTTTTTTAATACATTTAGAACAAACATTTCAAATCTTGAAACAAGAATAGGAGTAGATAGAACAAACATATCGTTTTCATTTATAGTTCAAATAATGCATACATGCAAATATTTGACAAACTTTCACAAACCAATCGGCTCAAATCAATATGTAGCGCTTTCATAAATAAGCATTTTACAAACAATGCTTCGAAATGAGGCTGTAGATATGGAGAACGAACCAATACTTGAAATAGGAAAAGAGACTTAGAACAAACAAAAAAAGATTGTCGTCCCTTTTAATCTCTGTCCTCGGAATCTCGACTCAACTCGGGCTTTCCTCCTCGTTAACTCCCTAATCTATCACATATATTTCACAATCAAAGAATAACCAAAAGAAAAATCATCAGGCATTCTAGATTTTGGTTAGGCTGATGTCACTCAATACACCTCACTTGCCAAATTTTCTGGGGGCAATACAGTATTTGCTCATACATCCTTCACAAAATTATTATATATCTATGAGTCTATTTTTAGTAGAATTTGAATCATCTCATTCGTGATCACCCAAACACAACTTATGGCATCTTTATGCCAAACCCTGGTCGGTATGCCCAACTCACTGGTTACCCATCGCTTTTCTCACTCTGGTCTTAACTCCAAATTGATAACTGGTCCCTTCTACTCATTTGAAGCTATGGTTCTGGGCTGTTTCTTATCCAATTGTAATCATCCAATTTGGATCAATAGAACTCAAGTTATTGCATTTGCTAACTTGGCTACTACTCAATCTGCAAAGCAGATCAGATTATTCTACACATAGCCTCAATCTTTGAAAAAAATTTCTGGGCACTTTGGGGTAACAATTTGCTTACACTTCCTTCAAGTAAAATATTCCCCTAGAAGTATATTTTACCCAGAATTTTGAATCACTCAATTTGGATGAGTGAAACTCAACTTATGGCCAAAACACTATAATAATATCCAAAACAAAGCATAACTAGTAAGCTACCCAAGCTCACCTTTAAGCCCGTATTTGGGAGTATTAGAGCTACAATTTGCTCCTGGTCTCTTCTATACATTTGTAGCCCTATCTCTTATGGTTCTTTACTAATTGAAATCACTTAATTCTGGATGATTATAACTAATATATAGCCAAAACAAGAATATGGTTTACAAAATTTTTGGATAAAGATTTTCTTTGAAAACTCCAACATTTTTCCCTTTTACAAACACTACACAAAACCAATCCAAACTAATCCCAACCAACAATACAAAACACCTCAACATAATCCCAAAACTCATTTACAACAAAAACTCTTTATCCACATTTGGGGTTTTCTCTAACTCAACACAAGAACAAAGGGTTTGGGTTTATTTCTTACTCAAATATCTTAACTCTATGCTTTGATCACTTGAGACCAAAAATGGGATGATCTCCCACCAAATCTGATATTCCTCAACCCTAGCTCTTCTCTCTTCTCACTCTCCTCTAAAAAACGTGATTGCTCAAGAATGAGTCCCCAAAGACACTTTGGTCTTTTTAAATTATTTACCGGGGTAAGGCTATGTTTGGCCTTTCACCCTATTCTCATTTTCTTTTTTGTCTTAAGTCACTTAATTATAAGGCCTTGTTTGGCCACCAAACAAAATGCATTCTTTGACTAAGTTTCTCCCCTAATCGTTTATAGCCCATATTTCATTTTATTTGCACTTCAACTCTCATATTTACACTTAGATATGTAAACTTGTTTACAATTGACCCTTAGATCCTCATTTTTCACATTTCCAAATTTACCATTTTTCACTTGGGTAAATTTTCGGGTGTAATCAATTCTCACTTAGTATATTATATTTGTACGGGCTCTTAGCCATAATCATTTAGCGCAATATTCATTTATCAATTCCCGAAAAATACCAAAGTTTGGCCTCAATTTATACCCAAATATATAATAAATTATAAAAAAATTTATAAGATGGCGTTACATGTTTGTTGTCATTATCTCTCAACCGCATGAGACTAAATCAAAGAAATGTTAGCACAAGACGGGATATTTCCTTCTTCCCAAAGTATGTTCTATCAAACCTTTATTAAATTCGAGGGCTCTATTTACTTATATAGAGCACAAGAGAAGAATTGGGCTTTGGTCCAATGGGTTTACTAAAGCAAGGGCGAAGATAGAACCATGTGCTCATAGCTAGTTAATATTAAATCATCCCATAAATGGCCCATAATTTGCATGCACAATTAAAGTTGTAATATGATTATGCTTAGTCTTTGATTAATAAATTAATCTAACATTCTACCACTTTGACGACATAATCATAACTCAAATTCTTTTTCAATAGATTTACATAGTCATAACAAATCATATACAATTAACATACGGAGAGGATATATAAACTGTACATAATCAAGCGCTACTAATAAAAAAACATAACTCATATGCTTCCACAAAAGATTTACATAGCCATAACTAATCATGTACAATTAATACACCGAGAGGATGCATAAATTGTACATAATCAGACACTACTAATCTAGAAGCATTACAATGACAAGAACATTAATTCAATAGAAAGAAAGACATCATTTTGTCATATTTATCTAGTCAGAATGAAACAAAATCATAAGATAGTGACAAATGTCAAAATGTGCATGTAATAATGAAAAACATGAGCTTTTCTTTACAAAATATGGAAAGACAAACTCCGAATAAAACGAAGAGCTCGAGGCTCCTAAATAATCCTGGCGAGGTGACTGTGTTCTGAAACACACAAATAGGGTAAGCCTTTGGTTAGTGGGTCAACCAACATGCTAGTCATAGGCGTGTTCAACTAAAATGATAACTCTACACAACTTTCTCTTCACAAAAACAACTCACACTCAATATAAGTTTGGAGCTACATACCCCAAAGGTTCCAAAGAAGACTACAACCAAGTAGAGTTGAATACAGAATGAACTCTAAATACCTAGAAATAGACTCGAACAACCCCTCCAAGCCGAAACAGTTCAAAGAACCATATTACATGACAAGTAGCCTCATAACACTGCACATATACCCTGCCCATAGTGTATTAGTCGTAGCATCTATTTCACACTTCTTCCACCAAACAAATTCCTTTATCCATCATAAAGTATAACCAGAAGTGTACTTTTTATCATCCACGCAACCCTATGATATTCGTAATCACTAAACCAACCAATTCAAGAGTGTCGGCACGCCGATATGTCAACACGGTGATCTCTAGACTGGAAGATAATTTCAACATCTTCTTAACCGCTTTCTAATGGCTTTGACCAGATCACTCAAGCACATGCCCAACGAGCCACAACATATGCCAACATATTAACAAAGAAGACTTGAGCATACATGAAAATACCATAACTAAAGAATAAGGGATTGCTTTCATGTAATCTCTCTCAATAACATTATGAGGACATTAGCCTTTGGAAAATTTGTCACCCTTTACAACTGATGGCTTACCAAAAGAACATAATTACATATGGACATTTTCAGAAGGCGTTTAATATACGTTTGTTGAGACAATCTCAGAATGTCACTAGGTCTATCGCGAAGTATTTGTATGCCCAAGACATAATGCCTCCCCAAGATCCTTCATATAAAAAATGGGTTAAACAATATCTACTTTGTCTCAACTAACATGTCAGTATCATTGGTTGCGAGCAAAATATCAACATATAAAACCAATAATATGTAATTGCTCCCACCAACCTTCATATATATGCATTAATCGAAGATGTTCTCCTTAAAACCATTGGTGGTGACAACTTCATCAAACTTGAGATATCACTGTTTAGAAGCCCACTTTAGACTATAAATGGATTTATGGAGCTTCTAGGTTTACTTCCTCAATTGGTTCATTATTAGGAGTGACTATTAGATGCTGGTAAACAACAGGACTAGAGATCGCAACGGAAGCAATAAGTACAGGAATAAAAACTAGATGTTCCTTCAATACAATTTCTCTTGGGCCTTGACTTGTATCAATATCATCCTCAAAATAGAGACTGCTAGCGAATATTGACCAGGCCATGAAGCTAAAGAATATAAGACTTTTTATTCAATTTCAAACGTTTAGTGCTACTAATAGTATTAACATTAGGAGAAAAAGAAAGCAAACTATACAACCCTAATATGTAAAGATCCCCATAAAGCCCCATTACAATCAATAGAGTATCGATATAAATTAACTTTTCCGGGGCTCAAAAAAAAAAAAAAACTATATCTCAAGTCTATCCAAAATAGGTACCGATATCAAATTTCTCCTGATTGAGGGTATGTACTCCACATTCTGTAATTCCAAAAAATTTCCTATACTAAGCTGTAATATAACAACTCTCATAAAATCAATTTGGACTCTTGTATCATCTCCCATGTACATGAACTACTCCAAACTAGTTGGACTTCTTCTACTTATCACCACTTGCATAGAATTGCAAGCGTGAATGGTAGCACCTTTATCTAACCAAGTATCAGATGACACATCAATGAAATTAGATTCAAAACAAACATTCATCCATTGATTATTAGATAATTCATTTTTCCCATTCTTATAATTAGTCCCATTAATTTTTATGATGACAAAGAACCGAGGAAAGCTCAAAGCTGAAGAATAAACAAGAGAGTAATGCCAAAAATACATTTAAAACAAAGATATGTAAATTGCTCAATTCTTCTACTTATCAAATGATCTACAAAAGTTACCACTAAATACTAGATTCTATAAAATAAAAAAAGACTCATACATAAGTAAGAGCAATTCACCAACTGTTACAACCAAATGCGTTAATTTTCCAATGATAGGATAATAAAATTACGCTATTCATGACACTTAATGAAATATCTTCACTAAATTAAACATTTTACCAAATAATAAAATCATCGATAATACAATTTCACTATTTATATGAATTTTAGCAAAATTGATACGAAAAATGAGAGATATTTAGTTGCAACATCAATTCCAAAAATATCTGATATGTTCAGACTCACAAGAGACAAGCTCATAAACATTCAATATTTCTCAATTTTTTACCCAAGTTCATAGCATTCAATCTATGATGCTATAAATAATTACAAACAATAAAAACATAACTTGCTCAAGTAATATGTGAAAAAAATAGTGAAAAGATTATAAATTTTGGTTACAATTTTGATTTTTGTTTCATAACCAAATTTAATATTTAATGGGATAAAAAACAAAAAGTAGGATACAATATAAAATTTTGGCTTCAAAATACCCTATAAAATAAAATCCTTCAAAAAAAATATATATATCGTTGGTTTTATCAAGTATCCTAATAAATGCAGCTTCCCGTACACGGAATTAAAAGGATTTTTAGGAGAAATCTGAAATCCATTGCTGCCATTGTTAATCAAATAAAAAATAAATATTTTTATTTGAGTGATGTTATAAAAACGACGTGAACGAAAAATAATAAAAATAAAAATAAAAACAAAAAGTCTTTAGTACTTTGGAAACAAAGTGGCTGCCATGGGAAAAAATAGTGACGCGTCTTTTGTTTTTTTTTGTTTCTTTTAATCAAAAGTCAAATATAATCATATTTATAGGAAAACGTGTTAACAAGTTGATTTTTTTAAAGTTTTATTATTCAACGAAAATCGTAATCCACTTGGAATGATGTCCAAATAAGATCAGAACCGTAATCGGAATCTCCACACTAAAGACGAAACCGAACAACAAAAAAGAAAAGAAACACATGGCTATGATATGACTTGTTAAATTATTTTGCAAGAATAAAAAATATTTATTGATATAAAAAATAATTGATCAATAATCAAAAGATCTAATAAATATACTATAAAATAATAAATTTATTAAAATAACAAAGCATATCAATTTGTATTAAATAAATACTTAGAATAGATCGTAATTATTGATTGTCATTACTCTTCAAATCTATGAAAGACAAAATCAAAAGAAATGTTAGTTGGGTATTTAAATCTTTCTATCTTCCTAAAATAAGTTTTATAAACCCTTGTTAAATTTTAACGCTATATATATATATATATAACACAATGAATGTATTGAGCTTTGATCAAATATATTTATTAAAATAAGGAAAAGATAAAATCATATACACATAATAAGTGAAGTTAAATCATTTTATAAATGACTCATAATTAATATAAATAATTATGGCAATAAAAAATCATAATATGATTATGTCATAATTAATAAATTAATATAACATACATAAGATAAATGTTTGTTTAGTTGGGGAAACTGTTCTTTTTATTCCACAAGGAGAATACCGTCAGTTACTGGTGAGCGCAATAATTTGTGACGGTGGGAACGAGGGTTTGATCTTGGTGATTTCTTTTTATTATTATTATATATTTCATTTGTCATCATTAATTTTATTAATATTCCACCATAATTTATGAAATTTTCATCATTATTAGCATTTACTTATCTTTTTTAGCATTTACCTCATTTATTATTAATCATGGTCTATTTATTTCTTCTCATCATTGTTAATCACCTACCTCATATATTGTCCTCCAACTTTTATATGTTTCAATTTGTATTATAACCTTATTATTTATTTGACAATAAATTGCATGCTGTTATTTTTAATTCCACCTTCAACTTCAAATCCCTAGTGCACGTGATGAAAATAAAAGAGGAAAAAATAAAACCCTTACCTTAAAGATTAAACCTTTGAGTTTAAGTCTCTTGTATAGTTCTTTACCCGCTTTGCGTAGGTTTTGTTTGTTTGTTTTTGTTCCTAAAGTTAACTTTTTACTTATTTAAATTCATTTTTTAAATAAAAATAAAAGACGTCCTATTAAATATAATTTTCTTTAGTTTAAAAGAGTCAAACTTTCTGTTTCCTCTACTACAAAAATTCATTTATTTTTTTTATAAATTCTGAACTTATTTCTTTTATTTTCTAAAATGAAAAGATTAAATATCATTTTCTTTTACTTCAATTTTTTTTTGTTTTTGTTTTCAAAAGGTTAACAAAAATAATTTTCTTTAATTTAAACAAAAATTCAAATTTAATCTTCTATATTTAAACTTTAAAATGTTTAAAATCACTACTCTTAAATTTCCTGCATCACAACTCCATTTTCAAATATTTAATTTCAAGTCCCTTCTCCTAAATTCCCTCGAAGTAAAATTATGTTCCTCAAAACTTCTAAATTAAATATTTATCATTTATCAAAATTTCCCTTTTCAATGTAACTTTCAAATTAAAATAAAAACACGACTAATTCTACAATTCTAAAGAAATAGAATCTTGTTAATTGGACTTGTGTATCATATAAATGGGCTTGAGTGAGACCCAAAATTTCATGTATCATTTTAATAAATAATTTAATATCTTATTTATAACCTAATTTCTAATTGATTTTGAATATTTTGAGTTTTATTATTGCACTAACATTGATTCTAATTAATAAATAAGCTTTATCTTTGCTTATTTATTTATTTATTTATCTATTCATTTATATATATATATATATATATATATATATATATATATATATATATATATATATATATATATATATATATATATATATATATATATATAGTGTATTGTTGTATTATTATTGCTTGTCATTGGTATCCATTGATTAATTAGCTAAAAACCACATTTTCTTTAGTTTGTTTAGTAGAGACCCGATTTTAGGGGCTTATAAGAGTGCTATGCTTTCATTGTACATTCCTGATAAGTAATATAACCCTTAGACATAGATTTGGTTTTTCCCGGACGTGATTTTCTTATCAGGAGTCACATTTATGGTTTTTCTTTCTTATTTTGTTTTCTCTTTTAAAATAAAAAAAAAGTGACGACTCCAAATCATTTTCTAAAAACCGTTTTTCAAAATAAAAGAAATGAGTCTTGCCTTAAGTAGGAATCACATAATAGTAAAAATATGTGGGTCCACACATATTTGATAAGAGAGAGACACATCAAATTAGAATAATTGTCACACATAAGCCAGTATAAATGTAGCTCATATATATTCTCTAATCATCAGGAAATTATCAAAGGTGTAGGATTTGAGCCTATCATTATGCTATTAACCTGGATATTGTTTTATCCTCTAAAGTTTTTAGTGAATTTGATTATGCGCTTCTATTAAATTTGCTAACTTGATTATTAAGATTTTAATTTTATTAATTTAAATGAAAAATAAAATACAAAAGATAAATATTAAAACAAATAAATTTAATAACTCTTAAAACAAATATTTAAATCTAAAAATTCGTAGCTCAGAATGGGCTTCCAATCCATTTACTTCACATAAGCTCATTCGGGGCCTTCCGTCAACTGACGATAATATTCAAATATTTTTTTAAAGAAAAATAATTTTATTGATTCCCATTTGCTAAAAACTATAAAAACCATAAATGATGAAACGATATTTAGCTTAATAGTATAATAAATCGGTATAAAACCTATAAATTTGATAATATAGTGACTAGAATATTTACGACTCTAGTTCTTGAACATGCGGACGACTATAATCTGATATTTTCGACGGACAAACCGATTTGTTGTCTGAATTGTCCCTACATAAATAAAGCGCTATAACAAGACGATGAAAAACATCATACTGTATTGAGCTAACGACAAACCAAGCGCTCCAATAAGGCGACAATAAACCAAAGTCCACAAGATTGGAGCTCTCCCAGCCGCTATTGCCGCCATTGTTTCCATTGCTATTATGTTGCGCATTGACTTCCCCGTCTCAATGGCTTATCGCTTCGCTATAGTCGGAGAAGTGGTCAGAATGACTATCAAGCATACCGCAACAATGCAATGCAAATTCACCGCCGAAGCTTATCCATTTTTACAAACAACAAAACCCCAAGTCCAATCCATTGTCTAACTCCATTACAACCAAGTAAAAATGTAGTAAATGTTTAATATTTTTGATGGTGCTTTCACTTCGATTCTCGGGCCGATCTTCGTAGTGGTCCTCGGGCTGACCGTCAATAATCGCTGTATAACCCGCAACTGCATCGAACCCGATGGTCCGATAAGGGTGCGCTTTGCCGGATCTCCGATGCTCTGCCGCTTTGGCTGAAAGGAAAGAATTTAATCGCGGATGACGCTTATGATCGCGCATCTTTTGTGGCATCGGCCGGGTATTTATAAGAAGAAGTTGTGGTTATTTTCCTTTTTAGACAGTGATACGATATCCCTCCCATTAGGTGAAGAGTTTCATTTTCCTTATCATGGATCGACTATTAAGGAATAATGAAGGAGCAATGATCATGTAAGATTCTTTCTTTCATAATCCAGGCGATCATGAGACTAGGTGTTTTTCCTCGTATGAGTTTCGCCGCTATATCGCTTGATTAACACCGTAGGGTGGTTTCAAATTAGTCTGGTCCGTAGAGACTTCTGCATGGTGGATCTCACCTGTGACTGAGGTTCCTGTCAGTCTATGCCCCAACTCCTTCATAAGGTGGAGGTCTCCAAGCCATATTCAGCCCTCGCGGCTCAAAGCCCAGGCACCTAATATTGTTTTCTACCCTATCAATACTTATTTGTAAGAGGTCTTGACATTTGTTTTTTCCATTTTGCACATTTTTTTCATTACGGTAGTATGAAGTAGTACCCCCAGTATGATATGACAATATTCATAGTATGTTATGGTGGTACACCGAGTATGTTATGGTGGTACTAATTTCAAAAACAAGGAAACTCATCTAGTATACTAAATCACATGGCATTGTCACACTACAACAAAAATCTCCTAATGGAGATTTCTTCCTTCCCATAGAAATCTCATGATGGAGCTTTCTTTTTTCCTATAGAAATCTCGTGATGGGTATTCCAATGAGGAAAAAGTGTTCAAATGAAGAAGAAGAAATGAAGATGTTAAGGTTTTGGATTATCTTACTTGCAAATGCTTCAAAGGGGTCGATGAGATGGGAGCTAGGGAGAAACCTATAATAACGTCGTGATCCAAGGAGGAAAGAGAAGATGCGTTTTATAAGATGTTGTGGCTTTGTGGATTAACTTATCGCGGGGTCTAATGTGCCAAAAGGACATATGGAAAAGAAGAAGTATCGGCTAGGGTGAGTGTGGCGTACATTGTGCTGGGTGAGGAAGAAGAGGAGTGCTTTTAAGGGCAGGATGTACTTCAGTATTTTGGTTAATTTATACATCATTAATTTTTTTTACCTATAACATAATATTTTTTTTGCTAGTATTCTAACAATGTAAATGAGATATTTTCGATTCTTCTAAATTTTTTTTACTAGTATTCTGAACAATGTAAAAGAGATATTTTCGATTTTTCTAATATTTATACTGATGCAAGATGTATTGCAAGATTCCTTTGAGAAATATGATATATAATCACAACGCTTTATGCAGATGAAACTCCTTAGCATGTTGTCAATCTCATCTCAACCCTATTATTTTCTATCTAGGGTTTGAAACTAGAACAGATACGTTTATAGTGGTGAAAAAAAGAGAACAAACGAGCAAGATTATAATTAAGGGGGTGGTGAAAAAGAGAACAAAAGAAAAGATTGTGACACCCCTCCGAATCCACCCGATTGGCGAGTCCCGAATTTCATCCGGTGATGCTCACTAAATTGTGATGCCCCTGGGCCAGCTCATGGATCGCTTAACTATAGCCTTCTAACTTGTGAATATTAAACTATTTATATTCCTCATTATAAAGGATACAAAATACATATACAAGTTCCATATTTAATAATGTCTAACATTTTACATTGTTTGCAAAAACCAAAAAGACATATACATTATACCAAAAATCTTCCAATGGACCCCAGTGGATGCTGCTGACTCGAATGTCGACATGATGTGGATCGCCCGCCCTTCTAGTTTCCTCTTCTCCTTGCACTCTACACCTGATGCAAACACCTGTGCTAAGCTTACGCTTATGGGAAAATAAACTCAAAAAGACGACCCCTAATAATAATCATCTCTCTTTAAACATATACATATACTTATGACAATTATAATCTTTGCATATACTACTCATTTAGTCGATCTATCCGCTGCACACATGTTTCTATTCCTTAGGTTTTTGATGTCATTTATACTTTATCGTGTCTGTCATTGTATACTATCATCACATAAAAAATGTTAAGCTTCCCATATCATATCATCAAATCATATACTTTCATATACATTTCTTTGTATAATATTTTCATTTTCTTTTATATCTACTGCCCGCAAATACCTTTTAGCCGATACTGAAATAACTATATGTACCCGGTTAGTACTATCATCGCACGATGCTGATCTCTATCCGTGCGTACCCAAAGTACTATCACCGCATTTATATACGTATTTATCCTCAGATATACCCGAAGATATCATCACCGCACGAGATGGGCGACCATGCCATGTACTATGTAGTGACCCTTTCAAAATACCGCGATCCAAACGGATCTATATCATCTAATTCAAACGGCCTCAATATCTATATCTATATGCCGCAATGATCGATCTTCCCTATGCACGCCTATCTATCCATCTTCCTTGGCCATATGCAGGCAATTGGGTTGTATTATGTTTCTTCATGTATTATACACGATATCCCATATACAATGAATATTCATCAGATATCGTATACATATGAGATATATTCATGATCAAAATAGCATTTCTCTTATAACCATGCTACTATACTTTTCATATAACCAAATTATACATATATCCTCTTTAGCTTTCAGCATATGTAATCTTATACTGATACTGTATATTAGAAACCTATGTACCCTTGTTCCTCTATGAATCTACTTTACTTAGAAATTGGAATCATTCCAATTGGATCATCCAAACTCAAGTTATGGCATTTTCATGCCAATTAGTCAATTTACCGATTTTACCGAGGGACAGTTTGCACTACCTATTTTCCAGTGCCTTAACTTAATATTTTGACACTATGTCCTTATATTCATTTTAAAGCTAAGGTGCTAAGGGTTCTATCTCCAACTGGAATCACTCCACCCGAGCACCGGAATTCAGGTTACGTCCGAAACAACTCCGGACCACTCTTATGATTAATCGATGCAGAAATGGGCTTGCACATAGCCCCACTTGAGTGAATTTTCTGACCACTTAGAGTCAGAATTTGGCAAATACTCTTTAAGTTTGGTTCTCCTTGAAGTCTATTTTAAGTGGCCACTTGAAATCACTCTAAATAGGATATGTTTATGTTGGTGGCCAAAATGACAAAAACCGGTCGAAATTGGGAAACTCAGAATCAGTTCTTACCGGTAGAACTAACTTCTAACTAGAATCCCTGTCAAAATCGACCAAGAATGAGTTCTACCGTAGAACTTAACTTCACCGGTAGAAGACATCCGAGAATTAGACGTATGCTTTTTCTCACCTTTTTCCATTCACTTTCATCCTTAGATCACTCAATGCATCCTTCATCAAAACTAACATGCAATCCCTCTCAACAACTCCACAAACACTTTTAATTTGCAAAGGAATCTTTAGGGTTCATACCAAAATCACCCAATTCTATAAAACCTTGTGATATTTCTGGGCCGGGACATATATCTATTCCCATCAACGCTGTGGCTTTTCAACTAAAATTTCCCCTTAAATCTGTAGCTAGAACGTTTGCCTAGCAAACCCTAGAGAAGGGAACCAAATTAATGTCCAAATCGAAACCCTAAAGAATCCATACCTAAGAAATTTGTATCAAAATCATGCTGTAATCCATAATTTACACAACAAAAAATGATGTGATCATACCTTTGCTTGCCTTCCTTCCTCCTTCTTCTTCTTTCTCTTCCTCCCTAAACCCGTATGAGTCTTTTTGTTATTTGGGAGACAAAAAAATGAATTATTTTGTTCCATCTCCTTTTTATACTTTAAGTTCTTTATTTGCCAGTTTAGTCCTTCCTCTTCTCTCTTATTTCACTACAACTTAAAGTTATCGTTTTGATCTCTAATCTTCATAACTTCTACATTTTATACCCCTTTGATAAATTACACTTGTATCCTTATGTCTTGTACAAATTCGGTTTTACTTATTTTATTTTTAGCCTTATTTTATTTTAAAAATATATATATTTTTATTTCTATAGATACCAAATATGATATAAAAATGCCAGCAGATGTTTTGGGGTGTTACAAAGATATAATCACAGGCCTTTGTTTTTTAACTTTTAAAAGTAATTTGTTTTCAAATTTTACATTATTATTATTTTTTTGCATAACTTATTTCTAAATTTTTTAATTTTTTTTTCTTGAATTGAGCTTTTTCTAAATAGAAATAGTCGTACATTAAAATTCCTACAAATATTTTAAATTTTTTAGTATCTACACAAATAGTCTAAATATTTTAAAAAACACAAGATGGAACGGGTTAAATGATTTAATTTTGTTTAATTAATCAATCTATTATTTTTAAGAATTATTCATTTTATATATTCTATTTTAATTATAATAAATAAATAATATACACTATTTTGTAAGAATGTAATAATAAATTATGTATCATAATAGTTTTAGTATTTTAATACATTGAAAAAATCATAACAATCATGGAAATGGAGAGATAATTAAGGTAATGAAAAAATGAATATTATTCTATACAATAAAATATCAAATTCTAGTTATTTACCTTTTATTTTTAATTTTTTTAAGCAATATCATCAACTAGTTGATATTATTCTTTATTTTAATAAAAATTAGGAGTACTCCTAATTTAATAATAATTACTAAAATTGTATATTTAGATATGATCCTAAAAAGTTTCCACAAGAAGGCCAAAAATGGTTTAGATGAGTACACATTTAAAGGCTTTGATTTACAAGTTTTACATAATACGATAATGTGATGCAGTGGTAGAAAAAATAATAATAAAAAAAGGGTATTTGATAAGTGGATGAAAATGCTACGATCAATTCTAGGAGGGTGGATTGAGTTTTTTTTTTTTAAGAGATAAATCGATAGGAAAACATAAACAAATGTGCTAAAAATTTTAGAGATAGCAAAAATGATTAGTTCAAGGCATACATATTTGATAATAAAAAAATGCATATTGTTGATATGATGACTCTATGACTCAATCAGAATGAAATTTGCCATTTGAATTGTTATCGTGAAAACTCACGAAGAAGTTAACCGTTGACGACACAATTATCCACCACAGTAGGTTGACGATAAAACACGTCATAACATGTCAGTGATAAAAACACAAAAAACAAAAACAAACCTAGATATGTGTAAAAGAAACAGGTAAAAAATTGCCAAAAAAGACACTTCTCGTTAACGAACATGGGTCTGAAAGAGAGAAACAGAGAGGAGCAACTAGATGACTCACATGTTTTAATTCATATTCTTGTTCTATCTATGTCATTGTAAATATGGTTTTTTATAGGCTAAAAATTATAAAGGAAACAAACATGGGGCGGCTAGATGACTCTCACATGTTTTAATTCATACTCTTCTATCTATTTCATTGTAAATATGTTTTTTTATTGGCTAAAAATTATAAAGGAAACAATTATGGGGCGACTATGTAACACCCCAAATTATACCATGTCAGCTTTTATAAATACGTTTATGATATAATAAAGTAAAAGATATTTTTTCTAATAAAATAAACAAGAACTCCGAAATTAATACAAAAGTTAAGGGTAAACACTTTACTAATTCAAGACCCAAGGATCAATTTAATAAGTTCATATGCCAAAGTTTGGATTTCGATAAATCAATCGGTATCAAAACGAAATTGAGGACCAAAGAGTAATAAAAGATATATTAAAAAAAAAAATCAAATAAGGAAGAAAATTAGAAGAGACAAGTGGCTTGAAGGAAAGAGTGAGAAAGTTTCATCTGACTGGATGGCCGAAGGATGCTCCAAAAGATAGAAAAAGCGAAATAAAGTGACAAGACTAAAATAAATATCTCATTTTGTCTCGGGAGAAAGAGAGAGCAAAACGACAAGAGAGAAGAGAAGAAGAAGAAGAGAAAAGAAAAGAAAGCATGAAATAAAAGTACATAACAGTGATTTTAACTAGCTTAATACGCCAGATGGAAGCAGGTATAAACTATGTGTATATGGAACTTGTTAAGTCTCTGTATTAAAAGTATCGATTTTTGTACAATAGTATGGATTTGTCTAGTTTGCATAGAGCCGACAGACCATGGTTTGGGGTTTACCTTATCTTGTGGCGTATTTGGGTTTGGAAACTCCCAAACTCATTTCTTGTAAGGGTTGAGTTGAGAAGAGCTCTAAGGCTCCTATATATGTGTTTTGGGAAAGGTCTGGTTGCATTTTGAACCAAGAAAATTTCCCTATTTTTGACCATACGCATTAGCCTGACCTTAGAACTGGTTTTTGGGTAGGAAATAAAGGGAATTTCATAGTGAGTCTTTCTAGTAAATTGTAGCCACATTAGTGAACTTGATGTTGGGGTTAATTTCAATTGACTCCAGATCCTAAGCAGCCCCTTTACTCCGGGCTAGTACGGCCGGCCTCCGCACTCCCGCACAAGGCACTCCTGGCCACAGACCTGCAGCTGCACCTCGACCAAAGGCACCTCCTGGTCAGTCAGTTACCACCTAAGTCGTCACCGGGCTGGGTTTGACTACGTGTGACTTCCAACTTCGAAGGTCATAACTTTGTTCGAGACTCTCCATGAGTAAAATAGACTCTATGGAAAGATCATCAGTCAGAACTATTCATATTCTCACGAGGACAATAGGTGAGCTCAGTAGTCACTTGAGTCACACGTCGTCGCCGGCCAAGGCGTGTCAGATCTACTGGTTTGATCACGTGTGACCTCCAAACTTAGGAAGGTCATAACTTTCGTCCGAACCCGCTTTGGTGTTCTTGACTCTGGAAAATCCATTGAGTCGAAACTACATCCATAAATGTTTGATAAAATTTGAACTCACATTAGTTCCATAAATCATGAAAACAAGAGTCTTCTTAACTATAGTTATTCATATTATGAAACCCCAGGCTATGAATTCATAAATAGCTCATAAGCATACATGGTAATCATAGTTATTCATGCATATAAAATGAATATGAAAAATGCAAAGATATGAATAAATGATTGTATATATATATCACATATGATTACCGAATGATAATAATTATTCGGGAATATGAGATATATACTGAACATAAAATACACATTGATTGTCTGCTTAGAACCTGGTAGAGGGATAAATGAGCATGCCTATTAGTGAAAAACAAGTCTGCAACATACCGACATCGCTTGGCCCCGCTGCCATTGGCGCCTCGGTTCTTTTATAATGGGCTGCATCATTGTTCTGACAATGATAATAAATTCCTTCGAGCCTTGAGTAGACGGTCATTGTCTCACACAATGATAATAAATACGTAGACCACATCAAGCCAAGACAAGGCTGAGTACAAATACTGCCCTTATTGTTTCTTTTATCCACTCTATGTATTTGCGCATGAAACATAAAAAAGAAAAAAATGACAAATATATGCAAATGAAATGTAAAGAAGATATGACATATTATGAGAAGCATAACATTGCTATGATGACAGCATACAAGTACAGACATAAAGTGTCACGATACCTAAAATGTATATGATGTATAAAGCATATGAAAAGACAGAAAGTACAAAGATATGAAAATCATAGGAAAATACAGTATATGAAAATCATAGGAAAGTATAGTATATGAAAATTACAAGATGAAAATATAGGGAAGTACAAGAATATAGATGAAAATATATGACAAAATATGCAAGTACATGAAATCACATTGCTACTGAATGAAAAATAGGATGAGATTCCCTCTCGAATCTGTCGTGAATGTCAATTCTATAGTCAAAGTGAATCATACTATTAAATGCGGAAATTATTTGCTATCAATGACAAAATCATGACGAGATTCCCTCTCGAATATGTCGCACTGCCAATTTAGTCAAGGTGAAATCTACCAGAATGTGAAATCGCTATTGCTACCGACGACAAACAGACGAGATTCTCTCTCGAATCTATCATGAATGTCAATTTATAGTCAAAGTGGAATCATACTATTAAATGTGAAATCATTATCATCGAATGATTAAACAGACGAGATTCCCTCTCGAACTGGGCTCTGAAATGTCAATTCTATAATCAAAGTGAATCATACCATTAAATGTGAAATCGCTACTGCTAATGCAATGACAAATGTGATGAGACTCTGAATCCGCCGTGAATGTCACCCTATAGTCGAGGAAAACAAAAATGCAAAGTATATGACAATACAAGATCGTATAAAAAAGGTATATGAAAAGTGTAGTATATGAAAGCACATGAAAGTATATCTGAAAACCTATGACAGTATATGATATGATAGTAAAGTATAAGCTCTGCACTCATAAGGGAGATATGAAAGATGTGATAGAAATTCATATAATTCGAAAAAAAAATATGATATGATATGAAAAGCAATAAGTTATAGAATGAATATGGAATTATGTTACAGAAAACGGTGAATGTACAGTTGGCAGCAGATGGAGATGCACAAAGATATTAACAACAATAAAACATCTCCCACGCACAGGAGTAAAGATGATAAGTAATAAAAGCTATATGAATATGTATAGATATATATGAAATGGTATATGTATGTTTCTGTGACGATCACCACAGGTCAGTCCATGCTTATGTTCCACTGGCTGCGAAGCTTAGTACGGGTGTTCAACTTATTGGTAAGAGAAGGCTAGAGGATATGACATCTTCCACACCAGCTGAAGACGACTCCATCTTAGAGATAGGTGCTCACCTCAGCTGTCGTCCGATCTCCGATGTTTCTCAGACAGATATGTCCATGTATAAGTAAATGGACTAAGTATATGCATAGTTTTGATGGACACCCACTCCTGCAGAAGTTCTCTTTGTCTATGTAAATGATTTTTGTTATTACAGAAATTGTTTGTATACCCACAGGTACAAGTTCAACTTTGATAAAGAACAGATCAATGAGTCCTAGTATATAGTCTCGCGCCTGGATTGTCTGATCCACTATTCGGTCGACCTGAATCTGTGGGTGTGACAAAGCATAATTTCACATGTTTTAAACGTATGTGATAATGTTGAAAATCAAGCAGAGAGAGCACTGAAGAGAGAGAAACCAGATCTTGAACATTCTGGAAAATATATTCTCTTGTAGAAAAAGGCAAGAACAAAACACTTTATACTAAACCCGTTAGTTACAGGAGAGAGTGCTTACAAATGGTATAAGGACCACATGCTGGAGGCTGATGGGGCTAGTGAGGAGAGCATGACCTAAGGTAGGCGCAGGCATTTGGTAGACTGAGACAAACGTGAACCTATGATATCTCCTGGAGGAGTAACATCCATGATGCACACTGATAATAATATAGTTGCTACGTGGCTTCGAGGGATAAAGATCACACCGCTCAACATGCCCCCCACAAGCTTAGCACGGGCGCACACATGGTGAGCCTGAGCACAAAGAACGAAAAACAATCAAGTGACAAAGGCTTTGTGAGAACTTCAGCGGGTTGAGATTCAGTCGAAACATGTCGGACCTCGAGCTTGTGTTCAGAGATTAAGTTTCAGATGAAATGTACATTGAGCTCAATATGTTTTATTCTAGCGTGGTAAACTGGGTTGCAGGCTAGGGCTTGTGCTCCCAAGTTATGACTCCATAGCACCAGTGGTTGAGAAATAGAAATATCAACCCGCAAGAAGATGTTGAAGCAGGACAGTTGTCAAGCCCTCAAGACACGTCACGCTTTGTTTTCTGTGAGCCTGCAATTAAATTTTAAGGAACACATATCCCACTCGATGTGATTTTCTATATCTATGTTTGTTGCCCAACTGGGAAATCGAATACCCTCTAGAGTGAATAAAGAAGTCGGTTTAAACAACAGCCATGAGACAAGGTTCCTTTGATATACCTTAGAATACGCTTGCAAGCATTCCATTCAAGAATAGTAGGTGTTTGTAGGAATTGACTTAGCTTGTTAACACAAAAGGCCAGATCCGGACGTGTTAGAGTGAGGTATTGAAGAGCACCAATTGTGCTTCTATACACTGAAGGCTGAGAGAAGGGCTCACTATCAGATAGAGACAAATTGTTGCTTAAGACATGGGAGTAGAGAGGCAAGATTTTATGTGCAGTGCCTATTTGTTTTGCGGCAAAGAAAGTCAAGAAGATACTTGGCTCTCGCTCAAGTGCAACCTAAGGGAGTTCAAGGACCTCAAACCAAGAAAGTAGCTTGCACGAACCAAGGGTTTTTAGGAGCAAACTAAGTGTGAAGAGTATCACACCTTTGTTTAACATCACATCATTACAGATGAGAATGTAAGTCATCTACGATACTACACAACATTTGGCCATGTTTGTGTAAGTATAAGAGAGAGAAATCAAAGTTTGCACTCAGAAAGCCCCGGAGTCAGAGAGCCCTTCTAGCGTTTCAAAACCAGCTACTTCAGAGCCCGCTGTGCCATATAAAGCCTTATGCACCATACACATAATGTAGGTTGGCTGTCTACAAAACGATTCGGCTAGACATAAACACTCATGCAAATCTCCATTTAAAAAAATGCATTATTACTATCGATTTGTTGGATGTCCCAACCCTTAAACGATAGGCGTGGATTTATGCCAATAGCGCCGATGCCAACAAACCTGGATCAAGGTTTGAAGAAGTCCACACTGTGTGTTCATGGAAACTTTTTGGCTACCAACCTAGCCTTATGCTTGTCCAAAGGAGCCTATCATCCTTAAGTTTAGTTCTAAATACCCAGCTTTATCAGCACTCGCCACTCGATAATGGCGAGGAACTGGCTACCCAAGTTTGATTACTGAGGAGAGCTTGAAACCCACCTGGCCACGGCTTGTTTCCACAGAGGATCGGGCTAGTGGCCAATGACACACTCTGATGGTTCTCGATGAATAGAGCGGAAAACAAAGTTTGGGCTTCTGAAAAGTGCCACTTAGACCGAGTTATCATAAGGTGATGATGAGTGAGAAGGACCCATCGAGCTCTGTGATAGTTCAATTTGTGAGGAGAGAGGGTGATAAAGAAGGTAGTGAACTGGAATTAGAGAATGTTAACATGTGTGGATGACAAAGGAGGTTGGAATGTGGACTTGAGGACATGGGAAAGCTTGAAGTAATCGGATGGGAGAAGTCAGAGAACTCACGCTGGAAGGAACAAAGTGGGGAAGGGGTAAAGGTGGAGCTCCAAAATTTTGTATAAGTGAGGGTACTGCACACCAGCAGAGAGGCAGTACAGGCAAGGATCGACATGGAAGGTGGTTTCATCAAACGCTACACTTTTTGGAAATATAAACTGGCCCGTATGATGCATGCAAGGATAGCCTTATGAGAAGGATCAGAACCTGCTAGTTATAATGTACCGGATGATCGAAAAAGCCAACTTATGCTCATTTGTAAGGTCGAAGATATCTAAAGCAGCATACCCAAACACCTTAAAATTATAATTAGGTCGGTTGCTCATGAAGCAATTCAAACTTAAAATAGATGATTTAGAACTACAAGGGGGAGACACCTAATAAAAGTAGATGAGGCAAATGCCTCCCATCAGAATTTTAAGTCCACGAGGCTGAAAGCAAGAAGAGTGAGACCAATCTCTACAATGCTGCGATGTTTTTTCTTGGCGTGACCTTGTCATGATGTGTATATAAGGACAAGGATGGCGAAGGTAATTCCTAATTGTCGTAATGGTCAAGTAGCTTCCGATATTCACCTCCCCAATCCGTTTGGAGACACTGGATTTGCAATCGAAATACTGCCCACCTCATTTTATCAAGTAGTGAACACAAAGAAGCGGCCTCGACTTCAAAGAAGAGGGAAGATCCATGTATATCCGCTATAATCATCGACAAAGGAAATGTAGAATCGTATCTTCAAGTGAGAGATGAGGAGTTTGTCCCCATACATCCGAATGGATGATTCAAATGGTGCCGCTGTGTGAAGAGGTGCTTGAAGAAAAGAAGCCCCCGGTGCATTTCGCATATCGCAAGCATCACGCACCATTTGAGTACCAAGAGAGACTTTACATTCAATCGAGCTAGATCTTATTTAGAACCACTTTATCGGGTTGGAACTAATCGACTATGCCATAAGGTCAATACGGTATTACAAGGGTTACTACGCTAGAATTTGAAAAGCTTCACAACCAACAATACGCAAGTCGACTAGAATCCAAATTGTAAACCGAGCGTAGAGAAGATGCATCTAAGGAAATGTGAGAACTGCAGTGGAACCTTGGGTCGAGCCGGAACTAAACCAAGAGGAGTAGATAATGGCAGCATGGCGTAGTCGATATAAGCCGTTCTTAAGCACTCCTTGGAGCATAATTTTCCGTGATTGTTTGTCCTTGATATGAGTGTTAGCAGAATCAAACTCCACAATAACATCATTCTCAATGGTAAACTCGATATACCGATTAAATTTTTGGTTATAGAAGAACTAACAAAAACATTTAGATGTGAGATGGAAGTAGGTAAAATGATGTGTCCAATGTGTGTGATAGGGAGTTTAGAACCATTACCAAGTGCAAGCTATCAAAGGTTCTCGAGATTCAAAGGTTGTGTTCAGTGAGCAATGGTGAGGTACATGATGTGGCCCCATCGCCAAGAAACCATGAATCATCATTGACAAATATCGAGAAGCGAGCATATGCTTGTGATCGAAAGATCTGGCTGGCTGAGGATTCATCATTAATACCTCCCAAGGCCTCGACTGGGGAATTGATTTTGGTACCTAACATCAAATCGATAAAAACATCTGAGAGCCATGGCCCCATTCTTCCAATATATTTGATGCAAGAGAGGCTTGTTGAAAGAATTGTATCCTTCGCCACTGTGCTGAAACGACTACTACCACCACGTCCAATTTCTAAAAAATTCGCTGAGCAAAGGAACAGAGAGCCTTGATAGGATCAACTGGTTATTAAAAGACTGGTGGCCCCAAGTCTCATCTCATGTGTTTGAAGGATATACCAGATTTCAAGAGTGATTGATTCACGTGATGTCAGATTTACAATTACAACTTCAAATTCTGATCCGAGTCCTCTAAGGATGTAGAGGATGAGTTCATCATCTCGATTTGTCGACCAAATATACCTACGAAAGTGACATTGCTAAGGATTTCATTTTGAGAATGTAATCCTCAACAGAATCACAGTCCTCTTCATGGTCCGCAGAGAGACGAGCTGAAGAGCTCAAGCCTGACTTGCGGTAGAAAAAGTTTGCTTCGAGAACAATCCACACCTTCAGTTTGATTTACGTTGTAGAACATGGCCTAACATTTGCTCTGAGATGCAGGAGAGCAAACTAACTCAAAGACAAATCGATCAGCCTTCTCCAAAACGAAGCCGATTGGATTTGAGGAGATTGATCAGTACCAAGAGAATCGATGTACTTCCTGGCTCGAGTTTTGTATTGAGAATAAAAGACCAAGATCATGAGCCTCATTGTCGGGCATCCGTGACGCCCGCAGAGAATTAAAAGATCTTAATTTAATTGAGATGTATGTAGAACGAATGGCATCGCCATTGCAGTGGTAGATGTAGGTGAAGGAGAGATGATGCAAGAAGGGGAAGGAGGAACGATAGCCATGGATAATATCAGTCCTGCTCTGATTCCATGTTGAAAATCAAGCAGAGAGAGCACTGAAGAGAGAGAAACCAGATCTTGAACATTCTGGAAAATATATTCTCTTACAGAAAAAGACAAGAACAAAACACTTTATACTAAAACCTGTTAGTTACAGGAGAGAGTGCTTTGAGGTGCACCATAAGGACCATTAGTCGGGAGCACCGGGTGGGGAGAGCATGATTCTGAGATAGGGCGCATTGTGTGACTTGAGACAAACGTGAACCGCATCGATATTCGAGGAGGTATCATCCGATGGAGTGTAAATAAATACGCAATATGAAGCACAGACGCAGTTCTGAGGAGCAAAGACTGCCACCGCTTTCAACATATAAACATAAATAAATTGGATGGGCTTTTGATTGACTTTATTAAGAGCTTTTGTTGCAAAGTTTATTAAGAGTCTTATTGTGTAAAGAAAGTAAATAAACATAAATAGAAAAGGAAATAATTTGGCATGCAATTCATTATAATATGATTTAAAAATATTCCAAATATGCCCAATTGATTTTTTATTTTTTAAATTTTTTGACAGATGTCCAATAGAACTTATAACTTTAGAATTAAAACAAATTAACATATATGATCGTATTGAGATAAGGATGTTTCAATTTTTTCAGAAGACTTATTCAAGATCGAATTTTGAATCTTTCCTTTCCCAATAAGAAAAAAACGTAAATTTTATAGCCTCATCACTTCCTATCTAAGGTTTTTTTTTTCTTTGAAAGCTGCCTATCTAGGGTTTAAAATCAGATATATATATATATATATATATATATATATATATATATATATATATATATATATGCTATTGCACCTACATAGGGCTTTGGGACTCTTTATCGTACTAAGTGGGTAAAGAAGAGATTTAAGTGAAGATGACGGCAATGGCGAACTTACCTCTTCCCATCATGTGGGAGATATTCTGAGATTACCAGTCAAGTCTCTGCTATGTTCGAAGTGCGTCTGCAAAGAGTGGTTCACAATAATCTCTTCCCGTCAATTCGCCACACTCCATCTCCGACATCCACAAACACAGGCCAGAACTCGATTATGCATCATCGAGTACAAAAACGATAAGAAACCCAATCAGGTAGGGCGAGTTTCTGTCACAAAATGTGATGATAATGGTACGTTATTGGGTTACGATTGTTTAACTTCCGATATCGAACAAAAAAAGATGAATTTAATTTTGCCAGCATGTCATATTTTGTAGACTCCTGTGATGGGTTGTTTTGTGTTATTGATTCCTCTGTTGAATTCAGAACCATCCACAAGACAAATCGGTAGAAGTCCCACCAAATCCCAACATTTGATTCATAATTTTCAATTTTCTGCATTTGTCTAAGTCTTACTCTCCTCCCCTGTTATGGATTTGGGCTTGATTTGGGTATGATTGTTTTAGCGATGACTACAAGATAGTGGAAGCTTAACTCAAAGGATGATGAGGATGGAATCTGGAAAAAAAGAGAAGGAATAAAATCAAGATTGATGTTTTTTCTTTTGAACTTATTCTTGACAAGGTTAAATTCTTAATGAGAAACCTCATGCTAGAATTGCATGTAAGAAGGGAGTTGTTTTTCATGGGGCAGTCCATTGGGTGGCTACTTCATCCATTGATGGTGATGATTATGATTATTTAATTTTGGTTTTTGATTTTCAAAAAGAGGAATTCAGGGAGATGAAAATTCCAATAAGGAACATATATTGTGCTAGGTTGAAGGTTGTACAAGGATATCTTTGTGTATACGATAAGTTAAAAGATCCAATTAAAAAGTGGGTGATGAAAGATTATGGAGTTGAGGCTTCTTGGACTGAAATTGCTTCCCCACATGCATATGCATCTAATTGCCAATTATTGGACTTTTTGAACAATCAACATTTGTTGATTAATGAGGAGAATAATAGAAGAAGTTAGTCTTGTGGGATCATAAAGAAAACACAGAACATGATGTTATGGGACCAGAAGATTGGAAACGGGGGCAATGTCACACCAACTTATTTATGGAGTCTCTTGTTTCACCCTACCCATCACTTAAAGTGATAAGGAAGACACCAACTTTTTTGTGGACTCTCTTGTTTAACCGTACCCATCGCTTGATTAAGTGAGGTAATTCTAGTTATTATTTCGTCATGGTATCGAATATCTATATTATATAGTAAATAAAGCTTATTATTATTTTCTACTTTGATTAATAGTTTGATTGTGTTGGATATCTTTACAATACCTTTTTTTCTCTTTCATTGTCTAGTTGAAATTGGATTTAGCATGTGATACTAGCAGTGTAATGTAAATGATCCTACACAAACTAAAAGATTAATTTAAAAATTTTCAGCAACAAGGTTGAAATTGTTAGGTGATCTTGGGCCTTCTCAATCCCAAAAGCTACCTCATGAGATGAGGCTTTTACTCACACTTATAAACTCATCACCAACCCTTTCCACAACCGATGTGGGATAACCCAACAATCTCCTCTACACATAAAATTGGCCGGGAAGAGCAATAACCCCCAATTTCTCCCGATGGATCGAGACTTATTATTAACCCCGAAGCCTGGATACCAACAGCGATCTCGGTTTTCAATCCCAAAAGCTAACTCCATAAGATGGCGCTTCCTCACACTTATAAACTCATCACCAACCCTTCCACAAACCGATGATAACCTAACACTTCCCTCTCTCACGCAGCTCTGGTCTAAGAAACAATAACTTTAGCCTCATGTCCGGCACTTATTTATTAACTCACTTCCATATCAACATAGGGTGATCTCAAGCCAATGATCAAAAAGCTACTTCATAAGATTATGTTTCTCATTTATAAACTATTCAACAACCCTTCCAATGTATCCATATGGACATAACTCAAATAAAATTTCAGTTTCAAGACATTATATGAGGTACTAATACTTTCTGGTGATTCAGTGAAACATGTAATAGTAAGCTATGTTAAAACAGTTTTGAATATATTATGATCGTAACGCAGGATGATATTCTCAATGCCAGTGTTTTCCCTAATCCAACTGTTTGAAATTAAAATATCAGGTCATTTTAAATGCTTATGGCGCTTTATTTTTTTTTCTTGTAGTGAAATAAATTATGCCAGTCAGAATAAATAAATTGAAGTCGATTTCCATGGAATAGCATAATAATTATGCCACTCAGGCCGGCATCCAATGCTTTAAAAGAGGCAAGGCATTAGAAGGGGAGTGGTCCCAAGTCCTAGTGGGACAGATTAATACATTATAATTAAAGTCTATAGTTGTCAACAAAAGAATTATTATATATGGTAGAGATATATAGGCTATAATTGGTTCTGAAAAAATATAGAGAAAGAAATTAGAGAAGGAAAGTAGAGTCTTCCTTTGTCAAAAAAAAAAAAAAAACAGAGAGAAGGAATGTAGAAGAATGTAAGAATTGAAAGAAAAATAAAATATAAAGTCAAGGTGAATGAATTATTTTTATTTTTTACTTAAAATTATTTTATTTATTTTAATTCATCGCTAAAAATACTCTAATTACTAAAAATACCACGCTAATTATGTTCAATTTTTTTTTATTTCTTTTGTACTTTTGGAAAACAAATACAAGATAAAGATTTCATGACACAATTTTTGGTACTTTTTTTTTTATCCGTTCTTATTAAAATATTCAAATTCCATTTTTTTTTTATCATTCTCTCCCTATAAAAGTCTTGAATGTATTATCTAGCCCATGAACTTGCATCCTATGTTTTTGTTTTTCTTTATTTTGGTTTTATCATGAAAATTGAGTAAGAAAAATAAAAATAATTCAAGATTTTAAATTATTAATCTTTACATAAAAGAATTATATAAATAAGCAATGTTTAAAGTAATAATTCAAGATTTTGAATCTATTTTAATCTTTAAGCATAAAAAGAACTATATAAATAAGCAATGTTTAAAGTAATAATTCAAGATTTTAAATTATTTAATCTTTTTTACATGTAATTATATGCAAATAAACAGCTTATAGTAATAATTCAAGATTTTAATATTTTTTCCTTTTCATTTTTCTCTAATTTATTTTTTATAAATATAAAGAGTAAAGATTATTGGGTTAGAAGAATAATCTTTAGATATTTCAAAACATGAAACATACAATTTTCTAGATAAGAATATTTTTCAACAACTTTAATTCCTATTTTTCATATCAAAGTATTTTTCAACTAAAGAATTATATAAAATAATTAAATATTTTAAATTATTTAATTCTTTGCCTAATTAAAAGAATTATGCAAATAACAATGTTTAAAGTAATATAAAAACATTTATGGATTTTTTTTTTTGTTTTATATTATTTTATTTTCTAATTTCTTCTTAGGAATTTAAATAGTAAAGATTACCTGATTAAAAATGAATAATCTTAAATATTTCAAAAACATGAAATATAGGTAAAAATATTTTAACAACTTTTTAATTCTTATTTCATTTCAAAGTATTTTTTTAATAAACAAAAGAAGAATACTAAAATAAAGTATTTTTTCACATGAGAGAGAGAGTATATATATATATATATATATATATATATATATATAAAATATAATATAATATAAAAATATTTTTCTATATATACACGCATTATTTTTAATTCGTTAGTTTTACCAAATTTATAATAACTATCAGCTAAGTACACAAGTTTCATGACTCAAGAGTCAAGCACTTGACGAGTTGATTGGTAATATCTATATCAATAAAAATAATACTTAATGGTTAAAGGTTATATCTATCATTAGAAGATACCTTAATTGTTAATGGCAATATCTTTTGATTAAAAGGTATATGATGTGCTAATATTCCTTCAGATTACGACTTAAGTTTGTATTTTTTAATTCCATCCACTTCACCTAAAAGTATTTCCACTCTTACCTTTAATTTTTTAATATTTTAGTCCTGAAATTTTGAATCACTTACATTTTTTGACATTTATTAGGTTGTATATGTAAATTATAGCATTCTATTACAAAGATTCAAACATGCTAACCTTTAATTTTCAATCACGTGATCTTAAACTCGTATCTACTGATAACCTATCAACTCGAATACACGTAAATCTACGTTGTCTTAATACCATAAAATGAGTGTCTCTCTACCCGAGACTCAAATATGAGTAAAAATGGTCACGTTGGCCCCATACATCCATACTCATCAAAATATAACCAACTATATTATAATAGTTTCAAGAGTTAACTACACTTTTATACAAACATGTTTCAAATAATAATGTTTCATACAGGTTTTACAAAAATATAATCAAAGTCACATGTCGGCTTTCTTCTCAAAAGCGGTCTCTAGTGAGTATCGTCTTCCTAAATGCTCCTTATACTCCGTGCCGGCATCCCACGACTATGCAGTTGAATGCCAAGAATAATTTTCTACACTGCCATTCCTCACCTAAGCGCTCATGCGTAATGAAAATACACACATTCATGAATTCATGATTCCTACTCAACGTCTACATGCTCAATCCCATGCCTCGAGTCCTCATCAACTCTTGGCCAGCTACGCCAGGTCAAGTATGAAAATTGTTTTCAAACAAATCTATTTGTTTACTTCGCCGACAACCCTTCCGGCGACCATTGACAATCCTCCGAAATGTACCATCGATATCCTCCTGTAATGAATTGTTGGACAACTTTCCAATGTAATTCTTCCGACAATTTTTCGATAAAATTCTATTTTGACAATCCTCAGATTTTCATTCGTTTGTGGACATACTCCGATAACCAATTGTAAGCCAACCCTTCGAAAACATGTCATGCACTCACACCATCGTTTGGTGGGGTGCCCAGCCAGATATGAAATGCAATATGTTATTTATTATATAATATACATGTTAACATATCACGCATGCAGGTTATATTAACAAAATTTTATATGACAATAACATGTTATTCAAACATAAATAACATATCAACACACAAGCAAATACATACCCACTCGCGCTTCTTCGGACTGTCTAAACCACTATAGGATTTCGCCTAATTACCTAAGTTTTAAGATCGAATGAACGCCACCCTACTCGAACATCCTTAACCATTAAAAATGGCTCTTAGCCAATGAATAAAACAAGTAGGAGAAAACCACCTCTCGGAGTTTGTCGAAATTCCACAATACCAATACCCACGCAAGGGTTTCCTGGCAGCCTTCGAGATCAACTTTGCCTTCGTCTCTCGCCGAGATTCGACAGGACTATCACGTGAAAATCTGTGAGAGAAGTGCAGGTTTCCCCTCTCTAAACTTTCTTTCTTTCTCCTCTTCTTCTCTCTCTGCTTTCTCCTCCTCCCAACTGCTGGTCAAGCATGAGTCAAGAGAATCGTCTTCTCTCTCTCACTGGTCCAATTTCTAAGGCTCTTCGGGATTACATCCCATCCACTTATCCATCTACCATAGATTTTCCATCAACTCACAAGGTGCCATATGTCTCCTATAGCCCCACACTTGAGCTCATGTTTGACTAGCTCTTCACTTGACACGTGTCTCATCTTAAGCCACTCAAAATGCGCCAAGTGTCTCGCATCACTCTGTCCCGAAACATGAAATTGACCGTTTTAGAATTCAAACAATTCGACGTGGTGTTGACTGGCGAGACGATTCCAATCTGAAGTCTCATTTCTTCATCCTAGATCTATAAAATTCCTGATTTTCACCAATTACGTTTACCTTTTCCTCGAAAATCTACATTTTCGTGGGTTTTACATTCTTCCTTGCACTTTTGTCCCAAAATCTACGTAATCACATCTCCAACTCACATGCATATACAAGGTGCACTATGTCATGCATGCAACTAAATCATTTAACTATTAAACGTTGACAACCGCTGCACTTCATTCCGTAACAGATAGGTAATTCACATCATGTCCTCGCACTCCACGTTGCCTCCTCCACTCCACTGCTGCCAGCCAAAGATTTCAATTAGCCTCACAATCTTGCGTTGCAAAATCTGATCCCGACCATCTATAATGCGCACTAGTCCCTCCTTGAAGGTCCCATCTGTGCCAACCTCAATCTCTCCCCAATCCACTACATGAGTCAGATTGTATACCTTGAGCATAGATGCGGAATAATTTTTACATGGACACTTGACATGCTAGGCTAAGCAGAGCTAATCGAAGATGTTACGGCCCACCCTCTCGAGCATCTCAAGGGCCCAATGAACCCCTGGGCGATAACTTTTCGCGCTATCGAACCTCGACCACTCTTCTCTAGCATCACTCTGGGAAGACGGATCACCAACCTCGAACTCTAAGGGTCGACGCCGCACACTCATAGTTTTATGCCTGGCTCCGAGCCTGGAGGAAGACGCCGCCATCAAGCTCACATTCTTCGAGAACCTTGACCAGATCCAACCAATGGAGCTCTCTCTCCCACCTCGGTCCAACAATGAGCTGACTGGGCCTCCTTATAAAGCTGGGCCTCATGCTGATAGCACCCGACCCTATACCTCCTGTGGATTTCTGTGTGGGTTCCTCTTGCCGGTCCCACTCGCACAATCCCTAGGGAAGATACTGTGAACCTCCACTCAAGGAGGAAGCAAACATGACATTAATTTTATGATGATCCCCAATTTGAGGTGATAAAAGACCCACTACATATATAGATAAGGATCCACAAAAGTTCGATACGAATATTTGAGCATTCTAAGAGTACTTATGTAATCTCTTGCAGGTACAAGTAGAGATGAATAAGTCCAATACAACAAAACAAAATGTGATAGATGCGATAGTGTACTAAAGTCATGGATTCGAAGAGCTGTTTAATCCGGGCGAAATAAGCTCACGAATCAGCCTGGACTCTAGGAATGATTTAAACAATAAACGCGAGATAATAAATCTCATGAGTGGCATAATTTATAAGAAAATAATGTTTTTATTTTCAACATTTCGCCTCAAGACCTCACGTCCACTCAAGCAAGGTTCCCCGCTTAGGTGCACATTTCATAAAACCAACTTAAATTCCCAAGTCCAACATATGTAAATCATGCCTCAATAATTTAGCCACACAATGTTAAGAAAACTATAACTGAACCCGCACACTACATAAAGCCAATCATAAAGCATATAGCTACCATGGTACAAAGTAAACATGAAATGCAATCTAGCAACTATAAGTATTAAAATAGTTATACCATATTCGAAATCAACAAATGGTACCATACCATAAATACCCATCATAAACCGCCCAGAAGCCCGACCTCACGACACCGCGGGCAACTAATAAACCTGCGGGTTACACCCGCCATCACGCGGCAACTAATAAACCTCCGTGCATCCGGCCATCACGTGGCAACTAATAAACCTCCAGGTAAACTCGGCCATCACGTGGCAACTAATAAACCTCCTGCAACCCGCCATCACGCAGCAATTAATAAACTTCCTGCAAACCCGCCATCACGCGGGCACCTAATAAACCTCCGGGTAAACCTGGCCATCACGTGACAACTAATAAACCTCGGCTAAACCCGACCATCACGTGGCAACTAATAAACCTCCGGGTAAACTCGGCCATCACGTGGCAACTAATAAACCTCCGGGTAAACCCGACCATCACGTGGCAACTAATAAACCTCCGAGTAAACCCGGCCATCACGTGGCAACTAATAAAATCGTTCCCTTACTCACATGTACTTTCCCAACAATACCGCACGAGTCATTCCAATAAAAGCTCAAGATCCATTTTTTTAAAACAATAGTTTTTCAAGGTGGTTTACAACCTCAATCCACATACCCAAAATATTCAAATGTCGCACTCATCCACGAACTCAAGACACTTCCAAACAGTTAAAATGTTGACAAAATTCACATGAAATGATAACTTGTTTTATATGAGACCGATAATCACATTTGTATGCAACCAACCATTTGATCAAAACAGTATATATATAAAATATTTAATCACAATAGATATATCAACATAATACCCCAAATCATTTAAAAACATATAAACCACTCACTGACTACAAACGCTCAGTTTGTTCCCCCGCAGGACCGTCTCCCGGCTCGGCGTGAGTGCTTGTAATATAAATGAAATACCACTTAGGCTCCAATAATTGAACCACGACAATGGGATGCCTCTAAGGCCTCAGTGTAATTTTAGAACTATGAAACTCAAGCAATTTGACCCCGACAGCCCACCACACAAGGTGCCCTATGTAATTCGAGCACTAAAATTGGGGCTTTTCGCCTAGGAGCTAATTTCTCGAAATTGAATTGTCCAATAATTCATAATAACATCCAATTTCACTAATCCAACTCCAATTTTGCCTAACTTGACCAATTGGTACTCGATTTCAATCCAAACTTTTCAGTAATTACCTGAAATGACCCAAAAATGGAAACCAACCAAACGATGTCCAAAATTTACAAACCATATATCAATGGAAAGCCCAAGAGACCAGGAACTCATCAGTACCATTACCTTGGTCCAAGCGCTTGCCGTGGTGGCCTAAACTCATCCAACAAGCTTCTACAACTTTGTTTTCGTTTAACTTTCAAACGGTGAGGAATTCGCAAAAAGGACCACTCTGAAATGAGTTCGAGGGTCCAAAAATGGTGGGAGGGAGGTATGGGTTTGGCTCGAAATGGCCGAAAATCAAGAAAAGTCTCAGACCCACGCAGGTCAGCCGCTCGCCGCTCTCGCCGATCAGAGCGTCCGGCCGGGCGGCTATCGTGGAAATCTCACCGCGTGATCTTTCGAGGTGGCGCACCTCCGTCCGGCGCGTACAAGGTGGTGGTCGGAATCGCCTCCCACGTCGAACTTGAACGGCTCGCAAGGTTCAAATGACCCGGGCTCGCTCCATATGTTTTGAGAATTTCTAGGGTTTCGAGCTCAAGATGGGTGTTTTGGGGCTAGGGTTTCATTTGGCACGTAAAACTATGTTTATATAGGGCCTAGGGTCGCTTTTAGGTAAAAACTGAAGACAGCTTTTGACACTGATAAAAATTTCTGCTGTTTGAACTTACCGGGGTCATAACTTTTTATTCGTAAGTCGGATTTTGGCGTTCAACCCGTCTATGAACTCGTATCGACGGGGCCTACGAAATGGTGTCTTAGTCAACCCAAAATTATACATCATTGAAAAAGTCAACTTTGGTCCACATACTAAGTGTTGGTCAAAACCCTTAGTCAACCGGGTCAAACTTAGTCAAACTTGGTCAAACGTAGCCATAAACTTGTATTATTTAAAAATATTACAATCTACCCCCCTTAAAGAAAAATTTCGTCCACGAAATTCGTACCTATGTCATGGAAGAGATGAGGGTACTGGCTCCACATTTGGTCCTCCCGCTCCCAAGTCACCTCTTCGACTAGGTGGTTTCTCCAAAGGACTTTCACTAAGGATATTGTCTTGTTGCAAAGCTCCTTCTCTTTCCTACACAGAATCTGCACTGGCTGTTCCTCATAGGATAAGTCATCCTCGCCCCACCTCTCGGTGCCTCTACCACATTTGGAGTGGATCTCGAGATATACTTGCGTAGCATGGAGACGTGGGAAAACATTATGGACTCGAGAAAGCTCCCGAGAAGTCTAATCTATAAGCCACTGGACCTATCCTCTCAACAATCTCAAAAGGTCCAATGTAGCGAGGACTTAGCTTCCCTTGCTTCCCAAAGCGTACCACCCCCTTCCAAGGAGAGAGTTTTAAGAATACTCGATCCTCCACCTCAAACTCAAGATCCTTTCTACGCTTGTCCGCATAGCTCTTTTGCCTATCTTGAGCTGAGGCTTTAACCCGGCGCGTATAACATTAACCTTGTCCATAGCGTCGCTTGCACACCCGTGACCTAGTAATTTCCTTTCGCCGCCCCACTCCAACAACATACTGAAGGTGACATTGTTTCCCATACAATGCCTCATAAGGTGACATCCCAACATACACACATATCGATACAGAGTTAATTCCTCAATGTACCCAAAACTATACACTTACACTTGATCAAAATAACATTTACACAAAGTTCCAAAACTAGTGGCTACACAAGCCAAATATACAATGATCCACAAAAGATACCAACTGTCCAATTATACAGTGTGAGTATCCACATAACACTAAATATTCATCAAAATGTATGCTCAACCACCAACAAGCTAAGGTTGGCATACAATCTTCCCATCCTCCAAAAACCCTACAGGTCCAACTTTCATGTCGCGCAGCTGGTCTCGTACCTACATCTAAGGTGGAGGGAAATAATGGGGGTGAGTTCGACAACTCGGTAGTGAATCCCCTAACAAGCCATGCTCATAAAAACATTTCAATTTATACATAATTTGAGATATCTCAAAACATGAGCATCTTACAAATAATGGTTGATGATGGGAACACATGAATGCAATACTACCACCATCTCCACCCCTCGTCAGTGACTCTTTTGGGCTTTCACCCAGGGACTAGCCGATCATCCCAAAACAACAACAAATTGCTGGGACTTACCACCAAGGATATGCCCACATCTCCGTGAGTATTCGTGACCTTTCCGGGACCATAACCCGTGGACTAGTCATCGTCCCGTGTCCACATCAATCCCGACTCACATAGTCTCATACCTATGTCATGTCTTTAAAACAATTTCACAAAGCATTTAACCACATGGATATAATAAAGAAAAAAAAAAAAAACATCATGTACTACACCAAAGATTTTCATATATATAAAATATACATTTATACCATTAGAAAATCACACAGCCAAAGCACGGAATGGTATAGAATTCCCACAACATCAAACCACAGTACAAGCAGGAGAAGGTTATAAGATCCCCTACCTTCCTTGGATTCAAAAAAAAAAAAATCCACAAGTCTTCCAATGAAGTCAAAACCCGAGGCTACTCCAAGGATCTGCAAATAACAAGTCATAAGATTCCTTAGCCTCTCACAATCCGTGTCACATAAAAATTACTCAAGTGGTCTATTACGATCACCACTGACTCACATATATTCTTATACCTTCCAACATAAACCTTGATCCCCAAGTGCACTCTCTCTTAATTTATTAGGATCACATTTAACACCCATTATTAGGGTTACCAAACAACACACTCAACACAAAAACACCTTCTGTATTCCTATCTCCATATTACTCATTTGAAGATAAAGTGCTAAGGGTTCTATTCCAACCGGAATCACCCACTCGAGCACCTAAACTTCGAGATATTCTATACAACATAAACATTTTTTTTTTTTTCCATAAGTTCCCAACCAAGTCACCCTTAACACTCAAACACACATCAAAAGCCACTCTATTTAACCCGAAACATCTTCCAAACCACACCTTAAACAAGAATCTAAGGTTTTGCCAACTCATCACTCAACCAATCTAAGGTTAGGATGAAACCCTAACTTCCAAAAGGAGAGAAATCCATAAATCATATCCCTCTATACAAAATCCCCTCAAATCCTTACACAAATAACCAAGGATTAGGGTTTTACCACCCCATATCCTTCAAATCTAGGGTTAGGAGAAGTTTCCCCCAACCAAACCCTAGAAAAAGAACCATTTACAATCAAACCAAAACCCTTACCTTTTGGGTTCACCCTTCCTAGTCAAACAATGAAGTGATCCCGCGATTTTTGAGAACCCTTCTATGAACCCGCAGAATACCCCGCTAATCCTAGAAACTCCGCACTCGTCACCGTAGCTGGTCGCTCCCACTTGCCACCGCCTTACTTCTTCTCGAGAATCCACATAAATGCCATCAGCAGAAACTACATGTCCGAGAAACCCCACTCGGCCCAACCAAAATTCACATTTGCTGAACTTGGCATACCACTGGTATTGCCTTAAAGTCTGCAACACCAAACCCAAATGTCTCTCATGTTCCAACTCGCTTCTCGAGTACACCAAGATGTTGTCGATGAAGACAATGACAAACCGATCTAAGTATGGACGGAAGACCCGGTTCATTAAGTCCATGAAAGCTGCTGGGCATTGGTGAGTCAGAAAGACATCACTAGAAACTCATAACGCCCATATTTCGTTCTGAATGCCGTCTTGGGAATGTCCAATTCCCTAATCCTTAACTGATGGTACCATGACTTCAAGTCAATCTTGGAGAACACTCTTGCACCCTTGAGCTGATCAAATAGGTCATCAATCCGAGGCAAAGGATATTGGTTACGAATGGTGACCTTATTCAACTGTCTGTAGTCTATACACAACCTCTAAGTGCCATAAGGAAGAAAACCATATTCCAAGCAATTAAATGAAACATAATCGATTTCTGCTGATAAGGTTAGGAAGGTATACAAACACCTGGATGAGTCGCACAACAATGTACAACCCCAAGGAATTTAGAAACCTAGGAGCTCGATACTAAGCCGATTGCAGACTAATCTCGATACCCTCCCGGGATTTCCCGGTGAAAAACCGTCTGAAGTCCCACTGCATAATCCCTAGAAGACACGGTGGAACTCCACTTTAAGGAGTGGAAGTAAACACATGAATTACACTTATCCCAATTATATATAAAAGACCCAATTACATATATAGATAAGGACCCATAAAGTTCGATACGAATATCGAGCATTCTAAGAGTATTTGTGAATTTAGTACAACTAGAGATGAATAAGTTCAATACAACAAAACAAAACAGATAGATGCGAGCAGTGTACGACAACAGACTGAAGAGCTTGTCGACCGCGCGAAATAAGCTCTACGAACCCGCCTGACCTAGGAACAAATTTAACAATAAACGTGAGATAATAAATCTCAGTGAGTGGCATAATTTATAAGAAAATAATGTTTTTATTTTCGAACATTTCGTCTCTCAAGACCTCACGTCCACTCTGTTGTAAGGTTCCCCGTTTAGAAAACATTTCACAAAAACCCAACTTTACCCCAAGTCCAACATATGTAAATCATGCTCAACAATTTAGCCGACACAATGTTAAGAAAACTATAACTGAATCAGACACCACATAAAGCCAATCATAAAGCATGTGGGAGCCACCATGTAATAAAGTAAATCTCATGAAATGCACCATAACCATAAGTATTAAAATAGTTATACCCTGCTATTCGTAAATCAACTGCACCATACCATGTGTAAAAATTATCATAAACCGCTCTTCTGTGAAGCTCCGACCTCACGGCCACACCGTGGCAATCCACAAATTCCGTGGTTACACCCGGCCATCACGTGACAACTAATAAACCTCCAGGTAGACCCGACCATCACGTGACAACTAATAAACCTCCGGGTAAACCCGGCCATCACGTGGCAACTAATAAACCTCCGGGTAAACCTGGCCATCACGTGGCACCTAATAAACCTCCGTAAACCGACCATCACGTGGCAACTAATAAACCTCCGGGTAAACCCGACCATCACGTGGCAACTAATAAACCTCCGGGTAAACTCGGCCATCACGTGGCAACTAATAAACCTCCGGGTAAACCCGGCCATCACGTGGCAACTAATAAACCTCCGAGTAAACCCGACCATCACGTGGCAACCACAAAATCATTCCCACTCACATGTACTTTCCCAAATACCGTGACGTAGTCATTCCACAAAATCTCAAGATCCATTTTTTTAAAACAATAGTTTTTTCAAGGTGGTTTACAACCTCAATCCACATACCCAAATATTCAAATACCATTGCATCATCCACTAACCTCCAAGACAACTTCTCCAAACGCTTAAAATGTCGACAAAAGTCACATGAAATGATAACTTGTTTTATATGAGACCCATAATCACATTTGTATGCAACCAACCATTCATCAAAAACAAAGATATATGTAAAATATTTAATCACAATAGATATATCAACATAATACCCCAAATCATTTAAAAACATATAAACCACTCACTCGACCACGCACGCCGCGTTCCCCGCAGACCGGCCTCCGCCTCGGCGTGAGTGCCTCAGAATATAAATGAAATACCACTTAAAGCTCCAATAATTGAACCACGACAATGGGGGATGCCTCATGCTCCTCAAAGGTAATTTTTTAACTATGAAACCCGCTAAATTTGACCCCCGACAGCCCACTACACAAGCAGCTCCTATAGACCCGATATCAAAATTGGGGCTTTTCACTGGAGCTACTGGAACAACTCCGTCCAATAATTCATAACAACATCCACTCAGCTGTAATTCAACTCCAATTTTTCCTAACTTGACCACCGTACCGATTTCAATCCAAACTTTTCTGCACCATCAAATGACCCCAAAATGGAAACCAAATCAAACGATGTCCAAAATTTACAAACCATATATCAATGGAAAGCCCAAGAGACCGTGAACTCATCACATTCATTACCTTGGTCCAACGCTTGTCGTGGGTATTTAAAACTCCTATCCAACAATTTACCAACTTTGTGTTCGTCGTGAACTTTCTTAAACGGGTGAGGAATCAAGTAAAAGGGACCACTCGAAATGAGTTCGGGAGGGGTCCAAAATGGTGGGAGGGAGGCAAGGGTTGGCCCGAAATGGTCGGTGCGGATCAAGAAAAGTCCACGACCCACGGCGGCGCCGCCGCCGCTTCGCGGCCCACGATCCGAGCCCGGCCGGCGGTCATCGTGAAATCTCACCCGGGCGTGATCTTCCCGAGGTGGCGCACCTTCCCGCCGGCAGGTACAAGGTGGTGGCCGGAATCGCTTCTCCACGGCTTGGGAACTTGAACGACTCGCAAGTGGGTTCAAAACACCAGCTCGGGGTCCATATGTTTCGGGAGAATTTCTCAGGTGTTAGGAGCTCAAGATGGGTGCTTTGGGGCTGGGGTTTCATTTAAACGCAAAACTATGTTTATATAGGGCCTAGGTCGCTTGGTAAAAATCAAGACAACTTTGACATTGATAAAATGTCACTGCTTCAATCCACGGGTCATAACTTTTACATCCGTAAGCTCCGATTTTGACGCTCAACCTGCCTATAAACTCAGACGATAGCTTCCACGTAAATGGTGTCTTAGTCAACCCAAAATTATTCATCCTGAAAAGTCAACTTTGGTCCACATACTGGGCGTTATCAAACCTAGTCAACCGGTCAAACTTAATAAACTTAGTCAAACGTATACAAACTTGTATTATTTCAGCGGGTCATTACACATAGGGGTGCAATCTATACTTGCTTGATAACTATCAGCAGGCGACCCACTATGCGTGCTCTTCAACCCGCTCTCTTATGATCTAAGACGTCGTAAATTTACTTCCTCTTAACACCCGTATGGTCATCTCGACCGACCATCCGCTTCCATGGATGAAAGGTCGCATCATGGTCGGGGCCAGGTGCCCAGCCTTGGAAACCTTCCAAAGTGCACTCAGAACTGTCTTTGTCTCGACATTATGGATATAGGCACCCATGGTCGGGACAATCTCTGATATACAATCGCGTAATCTTCAGTGGAGGTCATCTCGCATGGCTAGAAATGTGCCGACTTCGTGAGCCATTCTACTATCAATTCATACCGCCAAGGTTCGCATACCCGCAAGTAGGTCGAAAAGCATCGTGATCGTGCTCCCACTTCCACTCAGCCCACCCTCCAATGGCCGGGAGTAGCTATGTCAGCTTCTAAGTAAGCTTAGCCTTAATTGTCGACACGTGAGACATCGCAAATAAAGTCCCCCACGCGGTTCTTCTTTTTCGGCTTCTAGTAGTACTGGCGACGAAGATCCCGATACATCTTCGTGCCACCTAGATGCATAGTAAATCGGGAGTAGTGAAACTCCCTAAGAATCTCCCCTCTCAGATTTGTCGACTGGGGAACCACTACTCGTCCTCTATACCGAAGACTACCATCCGTGTGGATGGTCCAAATTTCGTCATCGTATTCGATCAGGAGTCCTGGCCCCCGATGGACACTATCTCCGGTGTGTCCGTCCTGACCTCAATCACTCGCTTCAATATGACCTGCAACCACCACATCTCTCACGTGACTCGAGCCCGCTCGCCGTATTGTAGCCCAAATCGTCCCATATCTGCGATCCGCCACTCCCTGAAGCTATACTAGCCAATACCCCCGCGGACTTCGACCAAGTGCATCAGCCACCACATTTGCCTTACTAGGATGGTAATGCAAAGTGAAGTCATAATCCTCTAGGAACTCCATCCATCTATGTTGCCTCATGTTGAGGTCCCGCTGCGTGAAGATATACTTCAGACTTTTGTGGTCTGAGTACATCTTAAACTGCTCACCATACAAATAGTGGCGCTAAATCTTCAAGGCGAAGACTACGGCAGCCAACTCCATGTTATGTGTGGGGTAATTCTGCTCATGATTCTTCAACTGGCGGGAACCATAAGCTAGCCAAATGCAACATGAAAGCTACATTTGAGTTTACAAGGAGCTACAACAAGGCAAAAGGGAGTGGAGTAATTGAGCTTAACAAGATGATTGCCATGGAAGCAAAGTTAGATGCTATTATGCATAGGATGGATAAACAAGATAAAAAACTACATTCTACCCATGAGATTGGAGAAGTAGAGAGAGGTGGAATCAAGAGAAGTGCTGAGGGATCAACTGATGAAGATCCTTATGCAGTTGAGGAGGCTAATTACCTGAACGAACAAAGAAGCTATCATTTCAAGCTGAATCCCAACTTGCCCACACACTATAATCCAGCATTGAGGAACCATGAGAACTTCTCATATGGTGGAGGAGCATCACAAGGCCACGATAGCGCACTTCAAAGAAGGGTATCATCCACCAAGGTTCTAGCAAGAAAGAACAAACAAAGAGAGCAAAGAAACATCAAGGTCATAAGAGGTCCCAGCCAAGCTGAGGAGTGATGTCAGCTCACTGGGGATAACAAAAGTCAAGCACACCCATGAATATAAATTTGCTCGAGATGAAAGCTCTAAATCCAACTCACAAATGTTTCAATCAAACACTAATGCTTCGAAGAACTTCAAACACAGTCGACAACCGGCCTTGACCTCGTAACCGTAACAAGAATGCATTCCTTAGTGACACTTTAAAATCCAAAGGATCCAGATGGCGCTTAGCCGAGGAGCGTAAGGAAATGAGTAACAGCAGAGCAGAAAAGAAAGAGAAGACTAATCAAAAAGAAGAGAAGGCAAATGGAGGAGATAATGGAAAGTGTGACGCCCAAAACCGAGGTGTCTCGTTGATAACCCGTCAACCCGCTGAATATTCGTGGATGTCGGGTAACCCGACACCACTCATGAAAATCGGGCAGAGTCTCCTTTGTACGGGGAGCTCTACCCAAACTACAACATGTCCCAATCACATGACAACCTGTCCCAATATTTTTGCACAAAGACCCTCACACCGGGTCCATATACAATTAAAAATGAGTAAAATGGCCATGTAAATTCATACATCGATACTCACTAAATACGTCAACTAACTATATTACATGGTTCAAGAGTTAAGAAATCACTCTTAATTCAAAACATATATTAAAATTTAAGAGTTCTAATACATATTATACAAATTTCATGTCAAAGCCACAATTCCGGCCTCTTATTTAAAACACTTTGACCTCTAGTGGCGTCATTCTCACCTTTTACCTACCTTACACACGAGCTAATTGGTCTTAGTGAGATTGACAAATCTACAGTAGTGATAACTTCCCTACATGGGTTACTCTCACTAAGTGCAAATGTCATGGCAAACAATAATCATAAACCAAATGCATGAATCCTGGCACTAATGCATTCTGCCCTTTAAATACATGTCTAGAGTCCTCACCAGAGCTCCCTCACACATGCTGGCAATGCGAGTAAAAATACGGTTTTCAAAACAAAGGTTTTTGCTCACCAAACTTTACTATGGGTTTAGGTGGTATTGGACAACCCTTCAGGCGAATACATTGGATAATATAAAACAATTCAGCATTCTCAGTGTGAATTATTGGACGATACTCCTAACCCTGCGATTCTGCAAGGAAAATCTTAAATGAGAAATTTGTACCAGCGAGACATTTTACTTTTCTTTCACATTTTGGTATAATGTAAACCATAATATTACAGGGTGCCCGGTGCATATGGAATGCATTATGTCAATCCCAACAACTCATGCTACTATATAAAACATGTATATACTAACATAATTGCTCACAAAATCATTATTAAATTAGTTTGCAATAATATACCAAAAATTAGCTCACATAGCTAATTAACAAATCAAGTAATTCATTTTACAGATCATCAAAACACTTTTCAAAAATCTTTTTAACATCACGTGAACAATGAAACCTTGGCGATTTGTATTTATTAGTGTGGCATCAGCTTAAGGGTTGGTTGACCTGCCAGTCATAACTGGCGAATACCAGTGGATCTTCAGTTCGCTGGCGCCACTTCCGGCGTCGAAACAAGTCTGCTGTGCGGGGCTCCTTTGAATACAACACTGCGTAAACACGTCCACAAACCGATCCAGTGCCAATCTGGCAGCAGTCGGCATTGCCAGAATAATAACATATAATCAGCGTTGTGGCTATACCATCCAATAGTTTCAAAAGAGTTAGTCAGTTATCTTTATCTGACTTGCATATATGTTAAATTTTGAGGAATTCACAATACATGGCAATGCAAGCCCCAGACCTGATCGTCTTTTCTTCTAAACTTATTTCTAAGGATGAATTCAATTCTCCTCATTAAACCACATTTTTGAAAAATATGTTCTGACGGGGTGACTATTCTTTCAGGTGGTGGAATCGCCTAAAGTGGGCTCATCTCGCCCTAGTCGTATCTGATGCTCGAAATAAGCCAGCGTTAAACCAAATCACGGCAGTCTTTTGCCGAATGTCATGATCAAAACTCTGCCCGGCCTCGCAGACTCCCTGCGCTTTTACTTTAAACATAGCTATGAAAACATTTTTCAAAACAATTCTTGTTTGAAACTATACTAAGTGCTGAGTAAAAATGTTGGGACTACCATAAGGTAAAATGTGTTGAGCTTTCGATAGTCATGGTTCTCATACGAAATAAATCTGACGGATGTCTCCACATTTACATTCTCAAGGAAATTCAAATCTTTATTGAAATTCCTTTCAAAAGCGTTTTTCATTTTTCATTTTCAGTTTTTATATAATGCATCACCTGATTTCTAAGGCTACCCAGTGCGTATGAAATGCGTTGTGGTACTGCGATAGCTCATGTGACACAAGAAAATATATCACCATGCATGCCATTACCGCACCATTTAAATCACACAATCATGCTTAATTCCACGATTATTACCCATTGGCTCGCCAGGCGCCGTTATCAAACGACAATTACTTAAATCACTGAAATGAGCGCCGTTTTGCAAGTATCGTTCGTGTCATTGTTTGGGGCGGTAAGGCACCGATTCTTGTTCTATCAAGACACAATTTATCGAGTTCGCGGCGGGCGTGTTTCTGACGATTCGTTTCATGCACATCAAGCACCATTAATACATAAATGCTGTCCCGCGTTGAAGTATTGGCCAGTGCTTTCGATCCGCGGTACGCGATTGTTGAGTCTGGTCCGGTCCAGTTTGGGATCCGATCAAGCAACCGTTGAGCCTCGAGGGCAGCTCAAGCGTGCTGGCCCGCGATAAGTGTAAAGCCAGTGGAACCCTATCTTAGGGTTTGGGAAAACCACAAATCAGTACCTGACGCTGCCGCGATAAACGATACGCGCGTAGAAGGTATGACGATCGGATTAAAGATGTATCAGAGAAGGAAAGACTATAAAATAAATGAGATAAACTTCTTTATGGGCTTCTTTTCCTCCCCTGGTTTTCTCTTCTCCCAACATTTGGCGGTACTCATGCAACTGCAATCTTTTGTCTTTTTGTGAGCTTAAAGCTTTTCCAAAAATGACGTTTATGTCTCTTTTAAAAGGTTTTGACATTGGTATATCTGAAGCGATCAGTTTCCGTCGTTTACCACTCCATTCTGCACTGCCAGCGCGTGGTGCGTTGTTATATGACTTTAAATCGCATAATCTCGTTCCACGACACGACGTGAATTACCATAAGCATTACCAACTCGACTCATCAGGAGTGCGAATTTTACGTGGTAGCTAGATTTCACGAGATGGGTTACGGCGGACACCGTCCGGTTTGATCGTCGAGATCAGAAAGACCAGAATTCGAGTTTTATGAGAGATTACCATTTTGTGGCCAAATGCCGATTTTGCCGTTTCAGTGGAATTTCAGTTAACGTTCTCCCCATCTTAAAGTTTCTTGAGTTCTGGACAAATCAATCACTCATGCCATATGCGTGCACTCTACCATGCATGTAAAGCTAGTCATTTTAAACATTAAACATTGCTTCATTACCTTCATCCTAAACAAGAAGGGATTAAGTGACCCGCATTGTGTCCTCGCTCCGCGTTGACTCTTCGGCTCCGCAGTGCGCCATGCTTTCTCACTAGCCTCACGGTCTTGCGTCGCAAAACGATCCGACTATCAAAATACTGCTTGGTCTCACTCAAGGTCATCGTGTGACTCAATACGTCCCCAATCACCACGTGGCTGGATGCGGGAACGCCGGATCGCCAAAGGCGTGGATGCCAGTGATTTTGACATCTTTGGGTGGTAAACTCCCAACGATAACGGCGGTGCTACCTCTGTGATATCTTGAAGGAAATTTAGCGAACCTCGCGATAACTTCCTGGATTCTTGAACGACCACTCTCTCTTCGACATCACCTTGAGAGGCGCGTGATCCCCCGACCTCGAACTCCCCAAGGGTCGCGTCGTACATCGACGCCCTAGCTCTTGCAGGCTGGCGTGAGAGACGTGGCCGATATCAAGCTCACCTTCTCGCAGGTGTCTCTAATCCCGGTCGAGGACGATTGGTGGGCTCTCTCACCTCGGTCCATCATAACTTGATGATCTACATGGCCTCATGCAATGCCTCATATTAGTTGCCATTCATATCACTGCTTTGATATTCAGCTGACACGTAAGTGAATTCCACTAAGAGCGGTGTCCTCTACCCTTATTGGCGTGTACTGTAGTGTCGCTAACACACAATATAATCCACAACGATGTACATGAGTCCTTTACTTTGTGTGTAAGCCGGCGGCCTTCCACAGGCCCACGATCGTGGCGGTTCCATGGACCGTCGACTTAGTCCATATCATGTATGACCTCCATATCACAGGAGCCCTTCTTGGGCTCGAACACCCGATCTGATTTCGAAGGGTATCAGATCTCAAGTCATCCCAGGCTCTTGTATCCTTTCGACTCTGAAGTCTCTTGTTGATAACTTTGGCGATGTTTCATCTCGAGTCGCCGGCCTCATCATCGACTCTAAATTTGGCGTGATAACTGATCGTGTGTTTTCATCTCTCGGGCAATATAACTTTTAAACACCTTTGCAGGCCTCTTTCGTTCTGAAATTTGGATATCTCCACGCGGGGTCTCTTGCACCCACCTGAGAAATTTCGGATTTCTCCGCGGGTCTCTTACACACTCACGAAATTTGGTTCTCCAGGATCTCCCACTATACGGAAGTCGGGATATCTCCCAGGGACTCTTTACACCCATCTGAGGTCGGGATCTCTCAGGGTCTTACACCCACACGAGAAGTCGGGATCTCTCCACGGGTCTCTTACACCTTTATACTCCAGGGCTTCTCACCTTGGGGTTCAGACCCCTTCTTGCACATGACACACTTTAATTACTCTTCATTTTCACGATTCGAACTATGAGTTTTCATTGGGCGTAGTCCAATAAAACTGACCCATCACAAGTGGTGAATTATCCTCTGATCCCACTTTTCCCACACCCACGACTCGCCAGCGATATTTAGTTCACATGACGCGATGGGCATAAGCCTGACACCCTGATCAGGGTCCACCATGAAGCGAATCTCGGAGATCTCCTTGTAACACCAAATATACCTAGTAGTTTTGGACTTGTTTAGGGTATATTATAAGCTAATATAATTTTCGGGAAATAAAGCAGGGATACCAGATTTCCATGCAAGACAGACAATATTGTCATTTGTAAAGGGCTTAAAGTCATAATTTGAAAACTATAGACTAGAAATAATAGGAATTGTTGTGTAATTCTACAGAGATTAGAGCAAAATATACAATAAAGAAATTGAAGCTCAGTAGTAGGAGGGGGCCAAAAAGCAAATAAAGAAATTAGCCCAAGAGTATAGGTTTTGGGCCAAACAAGGCCTTAGCAAACATGGAATTTAAAGACCAAAAATTGGTCTCATTTTGGGAGAGAGGAAGAGAAAAACGTGAAGAGGAGAAGAAGAGAAGAGAGGAAGAGGAGATTAAGCAAGCCAGGTATGGATTCTATGATTTTGAGTGGCGGAAATATATGACACATATCATGGATTCTGATATTATGTATGACTTTCCATGCTTGTATGATTGTAGCTTGTCCACAAACTATGAGGTTTTGCTGGGTTTCATCTTAACTTAAAAATTATGGAAAGTAAGCTTGTTAAAACTTTGAATAGAACAAGAAACATATGAAATCCTCCCACTTTGAGGTTGCAGTTCTTGATTCAAGCTGTCATTGATGAGTTAGGGGTTTAGAATAAGCCTAATTCATTCTATGTTAGGGTTATATGGATCATAACCACTGCATTAGAATGGGTTTGAGAGTAATTCATGAAGGATTTTGAAATGAAAGTATTGAAAGAAGAATTAAGTAAAATTGAGGTTATAGGATGAATTTGGAATGGCTTGGAGGTGTTTATGGAGTATAGGGTTGATGTGGGTATCAAAAATATGGAAAAAAAGGAGAAAACACACATTACTGGTATTTTAGATTATGTGTTTTAATTTTACTTAGATGCAGGTACCCTTCAATCAAAGTGTCTTAGGTACACTTGGGGTATGCCGGTACGATGCTGTTCGATTTCGACCAGTTTTTATATTTTTGGGGCACTTTAACTTTTTCATTTCTTATCAGATTTGAGTGATTCAAGTGGCGAATTAAAATAGACTTCAAGAGGAAAACCAAACCTAAAGAAATATGTATCGTCAAATTCTGGCTCTAAATTGGTCCAAAATTCACTTTGAGTGGGACGTGTAAGCCAGTTCTACATCCGTTTGAACCTTAGAGTAAGTCCGAGGATTTGTTTCGGACGTCGGCGAGTTCGGTACTCGAATTGGGTGATTCAGTTGGAATAGAACCATAACACCGTAAATTTAAGGGTACAAAGAACCAGTGTCAAATATGGAGTCAAGGCACTGGAAAATGAGTATTTCAAACTGTCCCTTGGGTAAAATCGGTAAACCGACTAGTTGGCATGAAAATGCCATAACTTGAGCTTGGACGATCCGATTGGATTGATTCAAATTCCTGGGTAAAGTAGATTCATAGAAGAATAATAATACGTGAATAAGGTGTGATCACACATTTATCAGCATCATACCTTACCGGTACATGGAACTCTGATCTGTCATGAACTACGTAATGTGGCTAAAATGTGTATTATAAAATAGTAAGTTCTTGAACTCATATAATTGGCAAAACTACCTAAGACCGGTTATTAACTGACACTGCACTCACTGTTAGTGTAACACTTCTGATTAATTGCCGGTACTCACGATTGGTAAACTCCAGGCATCGTTGACAGCACCGGTTCTGTGTTAGTGCTCGACACTCTGTCTTTGGGTTAGTTAACTACGGCACTCTGTCTTGAATCTGAGTGATCGGCCTTCGTGCGTATAGTATCTTAGGATTTTAATTATTAACACCGTCTTTGCTCATTAGGTACTTCTTTGGTCTGGGAAGTGAAGCGGGTTACCATGATAGACTCTGAATCAGAGAATAGGTAGAATAAGATGGCTGCCTCGTGTAGATTAGGTACGTAGTACCTAATGGTACTCTTTGTGTATTGGATTAAGTTACGTGCGCCTCCCAGTTGAGATTCTGTGGTACCCTCTTGGTACTCTGTATTTGATTAAGTTACGTAGTACCTCACGGGTAGTCGTATCTGACAGTTACGTCACTGTCGATTAGGATTCAAGTAGTACCTATGGGTACTCACGTATTGAGTCAAATTCTTGGTACCTACAGTACTCACCTCTGAATAAGTTACGTCTTGTATGCGAATAAGTTCATGCGTATAGGACCAGTTCCGTCTACGATTAAGTCTGTCTCTGCCAAGTCTGTGGTACCTGGAATTCACTCACTAATATCGATAAGTCTTTGTCTGCAGTCACCAGTTACGTAGTACCTACGGGTACTCACGTATCCCGAATAAGTTCGATCTTGCATGCGATAAGTCCACGTCTGCGATCTAGTTACGTGGTACCTATGGGGTACTCTGTATCGATAAGTTCCAGCTCACAGCCAACTAGGTGATCGCCTGCGATCTAGTTCTGTTTCACGGTACTCACGTATCTGAATAAGTTCGGTCTTGTATCACGATAAGTCCTGTCTCGGGGTTAGTTTACGCCAGTACCCTCTGGTGCTCACGTATACAGATAAGTTCGTCATTGCAGATAAAGTCTTGTATCACTTAAAGTTACATGGTACCTACGGTACTCGTATTTCTTGAGTTACGTAGTACCCCAGGGGTACTCACATTATCCCCGATTAGCTTCAGAGTGGTACCTAGTGCTCATCATGGCTGGATTAAGTTACTGTGTATCCCGATTAAGTTACGTGGCACCTCGAGGAATTTTTCATATCTGACTAAGTTATATTATGGTATCCCGCATCGATAAAATAAGTATAAGTTTTGTAGTACCCGCAGACCTTTCTTTATGTGATAACATAAAATTATAAGTTACGTAGTACTGCGAATGCTACCAAATAACGATAAAATAAATCTGTATATCGTTATGATGCATTGCACACTTTATGGTTCAATATTCATACTTGATAATATATCTTTTCCTGCCGCAATTACTCTTATTATCGATAACATGAGGTATAAGTTACGTAATTGCCCGGTACTCTCGATAACGATCAAACAAATTATATGTATGCATTTGCGATTACGTACCTAGCACATGGACTAATCCAGCGATGAGAAATAATATGCGCATACGTCACGATCGACCTTGTATATGATTAGTTCGACTTATTTGTACCTCACCCGGGTATCTTCGGCGCACAAGGATAAGATCCATAAGATAAGTATAATAACCGTAGACCGATATAAGTTAAAGGTAAGACAAGAAATATAAGTTACGTAATACATGAGATAAGAGAAATACATGTATAAGTCACGCCAAATACAAGTATAAGTTCGTAAGACCAAGATTTTACTTCGTAGAACAAGTATAAGATAAGAAGTACCCGATTATAAGTTTTTGTAGTACTACGGTACTTCCGTATAAGGGTGAAGTTCATGTATCACCAATTCATGTGTTACGTAATATCTACGTAGTACCCTACAGTTTCTCAGAACAGGGTAACTCCGTGAGATAAGTACCAAAGTGCATCGCTCTACGAGTCCCCAGACAAAACGCAAGTACGGTAAGTATGATTGAGCGGAATGGATGCATGTAGCTTCTGGGAGTCTTGATAACGAGTTTGTTATAAAACATAAGTTACATAAAATAAGATGCGTAGCTCCCTCTGGGGAGGGTCGAGGCAAGCGTAAGCTTTGTTATAAGAAGAATACTCGCATAAGTTCATAACCATAAATGCATGAAATTTATATTGCTGTTTTTGTTTATGTTAAATAAATACAATATATGCATAGACATATGTTTCCCGCACAAGCGTAAACCTTGCGGGTTTCTGTCGGGTAGCCAAGTACGAGGAGAAGACATACGAGGGCCAAATACGGTGGGCGGCTGCGCTTGTGGGGGTTAGCTCACATTAGCAGGTTCCGTGCGCTTTTTGTGAGTTAATAAATGTAAAAATACACATAATTTTTGTTATGTGAGACTTCGGTAAATATTAGCGCCTAGATTTTTGATGGACATCATTCGTTGATGATTCTTTTGATATGTAAATGATATTTAATTTTGTTATATGATGTGGGCCATACCGCAGTCACCGGTCGGCTTTTTTTAAAAAAAAAAAAAAAAATCAAGGTAAAGAGTGGTGTGATTACGCACCCAGAGATTCGATTCGGATCCGCCAGCTCAGGTGGTGGGACTGAGGGTGTGACATCTCACTCATGTCTTGACATCGGGTCGACTCTCCTCCTAGGGAGAACATCATATGTGGTTTCTCTAAAGGCCTTAACCTCTAAGAATCGAATCCATCACACGAAGATACCTTGATTAATGAATATGATGCATCGATTTAAAACGCTACTCTAGTCAACAGGGTGCAAGAGTAGAAGCGTGTGCCACACATGTCAGCATTTGCTCTGCCCGTAACGGCCTACGCACCATGAGACCTCTTGCCTTCTAGGGCGATCTCGCCTCCTTATGCAGTGTGACAGGAAATAACATATAGTGCGCCTGCGACTAAGAAGTCTACACTTTGTGAGTCACGTGCGACCTCGAACCCACCCTCACGGCTCCTCGGCCCACTTGTGCCTAGAAGGTGCTAGGTATAGCACCGGCGAAAGCGGTTCCTTTGACCAGCACTGGGGTGGAGGAATGAATTGTACCTCTCACTTCCGCATTGCTTGAATTTGCCATTTGTCTGATGACACAGGATCTGCTTGTCTCTCGGGGCAATCCGTCCACATGTCAATCCTAGCCACAGTCCTGAAACTACGTGTGAAGCCAGTCTTCTGCCTCCATCCCGAACTAGAAAGAGTTGATCCTCCCTCTTGCTGCAACTTTTGTGTCCAGAGTGCTCAGAGCATCCTCGATCTCTCTCATGGTCGGGCGGTCAAGCCATGAGTCCATATCAGTGGGCGAAGTCGTTTACGCCACTGAATGGATAACAAGGCATTCTCGAATCTCACATGTGTCGCGACCAATCCAAGAACTACATTATCTTGAAGATTGACATTGATCTCTCAAACTCATTGGCACCGACGCCTGCGGGTGTGACATCGTCTTGACGCAGTGACCATAAAATCTCACCTTAGTAGCTAAAAGCTGCCTCCTGCCCGAACTTGGCGTACGGTGGGTGGTCTACCTCAACAAGCGTAAACGATCTGGTGACACTCAGCCTCCACCACGTGGGGTAGATCCAGATCTATCCCGCGAGAAGCTACGAACTCTGTGATCTAAATAGGGGTTGGAATATCCTATACATAGATCCATGAATGCGGCGCGTTAGGTCAATCCGAGGAGCATCGCAGTAGCTCAAAGTACCATAATCGTCCTAGCGTCTTGGGGATATCATACCCACTGACCTCGGTGATGGTAACACCCGGTCACGAAGGTTTATCTTGGGTGAACTTCATGTTTCCTCTGTTGATCAAACTCGCAAATCAGCTGATCCTCGGTAATGGATCTGTAGATTCTTGATCGCAACCATTCCAGCGTCACCGTCAATGCGATTAAGTGTCTTGTGTCCTTCTTCTTGCCAAATAGAAACCGGATAGCCGTGGTGAAGTGCCGATCGATGAACCCTTGTCAATAGCTCACATGGCCCCGGACTCCCGAGGTTCTATGACTTCAATTTGGTGCCGTCTATGCGGGTCATAGGGTAAGGTGAAATGCGAGGTGTAACAGTACCAAGATCTGCACCTACAGTGTGGGTGAGTCGGATAGCTCATGCGGGAAAACATCCACATACTCGCATATTACTCGAGGTGGATGCATGAGTCCGGTCTCTTCTCGTCCTCCCCCAGGGTAAGGCTGCATGATACCACTCGCTGTCACGACACACGGACTCGGTATCTTGTGTGGGGCCAAATGTCATGCTTGTCCCCACGAATACCACAGTGCGGGTGCTGGCATTATGGGGTAACCCTCCCTACGCTCTGTCGATAACGACCACAGTAAGCTGTCGGTCAATCCATCCCGAGAATGACATGAACTGCGAAATGTCCATGTTCCTCAAAGTCCGCAGTGAGTAGAGTCCTTGAGATCTCCAGCTCGCAACCTCGACATATTATCCCTATTCTGTGGCTAATCCCTGAGGAGGGCACTCACCTATAAAGAGCTCCTCTAAGGTCTCAAAGTAGGAAATTTAGTAGTGAGCAGGCTTCTCGGGCTCGGCTCGGGGCTGGCTCGAAAAAGCTTGGCTCGGGCTGTTTGCGTGAATTCGCGAGCCAAGCAGGCCTGTTGGGCTTGATAGATCTCTCGGGCCTTCGGCTCGGGCTCGGCCGGGCTGGCTCGAGAAAAGCTCGGCTCGGGCAGTGGGACCGAAACCCATTTGAAGAAACTATCTGAGTGCCCGGCCCGGCGGGGATCTGGTCTTCAGGTCAGACCCCAGAACTCACGGCCGGCCAGCAGTTAAATCACCCCAGTCATGTGTCCGTATATCGTGTAATGGATCCTCCAAGCTCTATATCCGGTCGACATGTGGATGGCAAATGTGAATCCTACGAAACCGTTAAGGGGCGTACGATGGCGACGTGGGAGATCGAGCGAATCACGCCGTCGGGTTTGGGGGGCTGTACCCTGAATCCTCAGGATATGCTGTTAGCGAAAATGGTACCACGATAGCCGCGAAGGTGTCGGCGACGGTATGTTCGGTGTGGATAGGTGTGAAGAAGGTGCGGCCCGAAGGGGGTGTCGGGAAGATGGATGTTGGGTATGACCCAGCGGCACGATCGGTCGATCCCGGGTGTACAGAATCGATTACAAATATGGGGGTATGGGGCTCTGTGACTATAGTGGTGGCCATGATCTTAGACAAGGTTTCTTAGATCTTGGTAGCATTGAGGGCATATGCACGGACCCACTAATACGATGGTGGGCCACGATGGTGGGATTCAATCTCAAATCTGGGGGTATTAGGGCCCCTTTGGATATTGGTATTGGACTTAACCCCGGCGCATTTGGCGTGGGTATGGAGTAAAACATCAAGGTGATAAGGGGTGGGGTTTAATAAACAAGGGCGCCTCTGGGGCTTTTGAGCAGGCCCGGTGTAACGTAGGGAGTGCCACCGTCATTTCTTTGGAGAGTATGAAAATTTAGACCCGGCCAGGTTCGACATGGTGGGCAGATTCTGGATCTCTAGTCCGACAGTGGTGAAGCTATGGGTCTTGAAATTAATCATGCGCAGCTTGGTAGTCAGGAGGGTGGTGTGGCTGCATGTGCGATGATATCTTACTTGCAGATAGTTTACATTGTTGCTAATGAAGATTGCTTGGCAAATCTTGTTGATATATTATTTCTTTATTTAGATAATTGAGTTAAAACCAATCATGTTTCTTATTCAATGATTTCAGGTATCTTATTCTTCCTACGCAATTTTCTACTTGTTTAATTCTATTTCATAATTTTTCAATTGCAAAGTGTTTAATGGGTGAATTATAATGAAATCCATAAGGAAACAAATGTTGGAGGAGGTGGCTTTTAATAGCTTTTAGCATCAGTTACTAAATCAATGAAATTAAAACAAATCCTATAGAAAATTATTTCCTTAATTGATGTATTTGTTATCGGTGGAGGGATTGACACCTTTTTTTTAAAGGATTAAAAGTATATGGGTGAGCTTAGGATTGATTACAATGCAAACTTGTATAGGCTCGGGATTGGGCTTGAGCTCGGGGTTCGCTCGAGCACGTTCATATAAACGAACTGTGAGCTCAAAGTCAAGAAGCTTTTTTTTTTTTAAATCAAGCCCAGGCTTGAGCCTGATTTTAGCTCATTCAAAAAGCGGCTCGGGCTTGAAACTTTAAACTCATAAATTAACAAAACTGCTTCAGAAAGTGACAAAACTGCATTTCGGCTCGAAACGTTACCTGACCTACTCGAGAGGTCCTTGCCCATTTCCACCATATTTAGGCCTCGCTCTCTAGCTGGAACACAGCTAGTCCCAATCTGTAATTATCGAGGTAATTTCCACTGTGCACAGCTGATCTACATCATGAACCAATGGTCTACCACCCGTTGGATCTCTATTTATGAATGTTGGAGGGATGATGCGCCTTAAACCTGGAGGTGCAGGATCTTCTGTCTCCTGGCGTACCAGCACGTGCGATAGCATTGCAGCATCAATACTGGACCTCAAACAGAGACATGTGCAATTCAATGGTGGTGGCGTTTGCCAGTGGACGCCCTCTGCGTCCTTGTCCTCGACCCCAGCCATCACGTATTTCAGTAGCGGCAAGAATCATTTAATTTTCATTGCGATCCCAACTAGCAATGCACATACTAATTATAATGACTTGACAACCATAACTAACGGTTCATTTTCTAAGTGGTGCTAAATTCCAACCACTCAATTTATTTATTTCAATATAAGGTTCCTAAGTTTTCTTGTTCATTTCGATGTATCAAATCCACATGGTCATAGTTCTTAACCTTAGCATTCACCATTTTCCTATACACATTAGACAGCCACATATAATTTCCTACGCACGACAACTTGCCCGTATCCACAATTTCAAATGGTAGTTAAATCTGTCTGATTGTCTCTAAGACATAAGCCACGTGAGACACTATTCATACACAGAAATAGTTCATATACAAAGTCCTTGCATTCTTAAGCAATGCAAGACATAATTTCATTTTAAACAATTCATCTTGATCAACAAAAATTTCTTTTTGAAAATTTTATTTTTCGAAAATTTTGTATCATTTTATTTGATTTGATTTTTATTTTTATTATTTTTTGAAAATTTCTTGTTTTACAGTTGGCCAGGTCAATGATTCTTGTTTATCGATTCTTGTTCATGATTCATGGCTTAGATTTAATGTTGGTCACAATACAAAAATTGTATTGCACTACAATTCTCAACCCCAAGTCCTTTCCTAGCCACAATACACCAAGTGTATTGCAATACAAAAAAAACGATGTACAGCCCACTTAGTATTGCAATACAATTCCTCCATTCCTTGCACACCCTTGCAATACAATCCATGTATTGCAAGACAATGGATTCAACAACCAACCTCTTATTGCAATACGATTTCAGCCCACGGCACACCTGTATTGCAATACAAATTTCTCTGACATGAGCCTAGTTGCAATACAAATTCTTGTCTTGCAATACAATTTCAAGCCAACTACACTCTAAGGTTATATACAGCTTTCTCTTACGTGTGGCCACACTTGGATCTTTACACTTCTAAAGCCTAAGTCACAATACAAAGCTTTCTATCACAATACAATTTGGGCAATGCCCAAAACCGTTTCTGCACTTCCTTTTTTTTTTTTTTTTTCAATTGCACACCTATTTCCTGGAACACCCAAAAATATACCTAGATATATATATATATATATATATATATATATATATATATATATATATATATATATATATATATATATATATATATTTCATTTATTCTCCAATACATAAAGTAAACTTAGTAAAGTTTATTTATTTGATTTTTCCTCATTCTCGATTACACCAAAATAAACATAAAAATTTATTTTCTTCACTTTTTTTCTTTATCTAGAATACTAAAGAAATTTATAAAAAATTTATTTTATTCAATTTCTTGATTTTACAACTTGTAAAACCATGAAAATTTATTTTCTTCATATTTTCTTTTTTCATTTTCTGGGACACCAAATAGGTATAAAAAATTTATTTTCTTTATCTTACCTAGGTTTTACCTTGTAAACCTAACCTAAATTTCCTCCACCTCATTTTTCATTTCTCCCGACCTTCTTTGGAGTCCTGAAAATATATACTTGTGTTTTTTCCATTTAATTTTGGACATTTTGTCCAAAATCTCCTCAAAACCTCTTGATCCAACACTAAACCTAGTGTTCAACCTTAAAATTTATTAAAATTTTATTTCCTTTTCTCAAATAAATTTATTATAATTTATTTCATTTATTTTCCTTTTCCAGTTTTACTAACTGTAAAACTCCACACTTTTCCTACGCACTATGTGCTAATCACCAAGCACACAAACATTTCACAACACGTAACATGGTATGTATACCATTCATCAAACATTCACACAACATTTCATCAAATCACACAAAACACACCAAACACATGCATGCAGTGTCCTAGTTTTTGTCAGAGTGATTCCTAGGTAATCTCATGCCTCAAAGCAGCCTTCAGACCACACCTAGTGGTGATGTTCTTACTAGACTTATGGCTAAGCCCCAAGAATCTTCCAATCTCTATGTTTCCATATACCTATACTCCACATCAAACCACCTAGTGGTGATGAATCTGCTCGGCTACAGGTGACCATTATGCCTATGTCTGATACCAGCTGTGACGCCCCAACCCAGGGGTCAGGTTCACCGTCGACAGCCGGAATACAGTGGATGTCGGGTTATCGGCCTTACGTGATGGTATCTTAAATACTCATTTTTATCCTATGCTTTAGTTAGTTTTCCTGCTTGTGTTTTTATGTTAAATAGGGTACCCCTAATGCTCTAAAGTTCATACTATGATGAGATCATCCATTTGGTGAAATTGTGCAAAATTGGTGGAAGCACTGCAAAAAGCAACGAGGAGAGGCTCTTGAATTTTGACATTTTCGGGCATCTTATAAAGAGCTCTATTGCATCAAACCATATATGTATGGATTCTACACTTCAAGAGCTTTTCTAGGGATACCGAACACCAAGAGTGGAGTTCGAAGACAAAGAGAGTTATGCAAGTTCAAAACTTGAAAATCAGCAAAACACATTTCAGCACCTTCAGCAGGAGGCTACTGTATTTTGAAGTTTTCAGATATCATATGAGCTCATATTGCATCAAGCCATATATGTATAGTTCTACACTTCAAGAGCTTTCAAACGGTACCAAGAACACCCAAATCGGGTTCGTATGACCAAAGTATAACGCACAAAGTTGGGGCGAAAAGCGGGGGGACTGCGACAGCGTCGCGGCGGCGAAAGCAGCGGCGATAGCTGACGTTCGCCAGGCGGCGAAAACGCAGAAAGCGGCGTCGCGGCGTTGCCAAGCGGCGTCGCGCGGCGTTCGGTCCGGTTTGGGTGGATTTTTAGCCCGTTTGGGTATAATGGAGGGTTTTTAAAGCAAAACCCGAGAAGAGACAAGAAGGAGGCGGCTAGGGCTCGGAAAAGGGAGGCTTTTGTCATGTTTTGGGGCAAGGAGAGGTTGGAGTTGTTTTTGAAGATTTTGAAGATCATGAGTTTGTGGAAGAAGATCAGACTCACCATCATTTCCGATCATTATAGTTTCTTCTTCCTCTTTTCCAGTGACATCTAAGTTTATGATATTATGAACCTACATCATGCTTTAAATTGGTAGATCTGAGGTTTTGGTTGTGTAGTTTCATGGGTTTTTATATCTATTTGTTAATGTTCAGTTTTCTATTGTTTCTGTGAATGCCTCTATTGATTATACTTGGGTTCTATTTTGCATTGATTTCTGGCCTTCTAATCTCAATGTGGTGATGGTTTGCAAAGATACGAGAAGGGTAAGGAGCAGACATGGATGAATCAAACCTGTTGGCTTTGATAATTGAAATTATAGGTAATTGGGAGCGTGTTGAGACTTTGAATCTTAAAGCATCTCTAATGCTTGGGGTTGGTGAAACAAAAGACTGAGTGTTAGTTGGTAGGTTATTCGACCTCGAGAGGGCTTATAATTAAATTAGACAAAGAGTCGCCTTGGAAAGCATTTTCATGAACAATGAAAGTAAAATTTTGACTTAGATCTAAGAGGATTGTCCAGATTGCTTTGAAATACCCCAAGATTTATCATCTCTTGGTATCCCTTAGTTCTGATCTTCATTAAGTTAGATTTAGAAATTTCATTAGTTTAGTTTAAGTGTTTTATCTGCAATTGATAGTTTGGATGTTGAAGTATTATAATTTTTGTACTTAGCATCCCATTTTATATTGGATCGATGTCGTGCTTAGGTACACTTTATTGCATGACAAGCGTATGCGCGAATAGGCGCCCTTTTATATTTTTCTACATAATTTATATACACATTAATGCGCCTATCCTGTGCCACTTCGAGAAATCGAGGCGAGAGTCTCGCACATGCGAGAATTTCTGAAATACAACATGACTTGTCTGACAGTTCAGTATAATCCTGACATGGGTAGCGACCACTTGGAGATGATATATACTCGTATGATATAACCATTCTGTCAGAATGGTTTCAAAGAGTTAATCAATTCTCTTTTGTCTGATACATATATTAAATTTTGAGAATTCTAATACATGTATACATCCGAGCCCGACCACGTGGAAGCAACAAAACTCGACCTACAGGATGAGTGGTCTTCTCGTCTTGGCTGCGTACTACGAGAAAATATGTTCCCTCGGCCAGGGGTGAGGCTAATGCTTCCGATATTAGATCAAACTTCGTGGGCTACTCTTACTGAATTCATATCTGATACTCAAGAAATAAACACACGTTCAAAACAAAGTATGATCCACTTGAATGTCTTCGTACCCAGAGCCCTCACTTGAGCTCCTCACACACTGTCATGTATGAGAAAACATTTTTTCAAAACAATTCTTGTTGTTTTGAAACTATACAGTGTGGCAAGAAAGTAATGGGACTATCCGAGGCCGAATGTGTTGGAGGAAGCCAGAAGCAGTCATGGTCCTCATGCGAAATGATGCTGTTTGGACCGTCTCAACCCCATTCTCAGGAATTCATCTTGTGAAATTCCTTTCAAAACGTTTTCATTTTTCTTTGATTTTATGTCATGCACTTTGCTTTAATTTAAAATTTCTGCACAGGTGCGTATGAAATGCGTTATGATGCCATTTGTCCTTTCGTGTGACTATAACGAATATATCACCATGCATATATTCGCATAATTTAAATCGCACAATCATGTAATTCCACAATTCATTACACGAAAATTAGCTCACTTGGGCTAATTATCAAACCGCAACAATTCCCTTTGGAATCACTTTCGACCAAACGCATATTTTCACAAAAATATATTTCGTGTCATGTTTCGAACCCGGTAAAACCCTAGATTCTTGTTCCTATCAGGTATACCTGTTGTCGGTTCACTTTATGAACGAAGTATTTCTCGGCGATTCCGGCCTCTTCATACACATCAAGCACCATTAATACATAAATGCACAATCCAACAGCCCAAACCAACCGTCTTCAGTCCTTGGATTGCGTGATTTGGGTTCAATTACAACAGTGGGGTTGATTTTGGGGTAGATCAACTGGCAGATTCAAGGCTGAGCTAACTCAAGCATCATAAAATCTACACTTAAATAAAGTGTAAAACCCAAGTAGAGAGAAACCCCTACCTCTCGGAGTTTGAGGAAACTCCCTAAATCCAGGTGCCACGAAGCCCTCTCAGTGTGAAGCGACTCTCCTTGGCAGGAAGTACCATGCAAACGGTCGTGTAGTATTTGAGAGAGGAGGGCTACCATTAAGGAAGTGGGATCCAAAACTTCTTTGGCCAAGACTTCTGTTTCCCTCCCCACATTTTCGTTTCTTTGTTGTGATACATCTGCTTTGTTGATATTAAAAATGCCTCACCTGGCGCATTTAAGCCTTTATACCGATTAGTCGCGTTTTAATGCGTTTACCTGCTTCGTAAAGCATGGCACGTAGTGCGTGTTATATGTGACTTTCGTCGTATCGAAAATCGTTTCACGGCACCCGAACAGCGATGCCTCGAAAAACGTGCCAACTCCGACTGTCTCGGAATTCCACGAAATTTTACATGCTAGCTAGATTTCCTGAGAGCCCGATTGCTTGATTGCAATCCCGTTTGTCATCGAATCTGAGAATAAATTTCGGATTTTAAGCAGAAATTCTGATTTCAATAACAAAACCTAATTTTGCCATTTTCAGTGGAGACTGCGGGTCTTACATCCGCGACCACACGATTAGGGATTTCTCCACTCGGTTGAAGATTTTGACTTAGATAACACAGCCTTCCAGGCCTCAACAAATTCACATCATAAAATGGTTCTTAGCCAAAGAATAAACCCAGTAGGAAAGATCACTATATAGGTTGTGGCTTCGGCAAAATCGGTGATTGCCGCGCGTAGCCTGCAAATCGCGTGAACAACTTTACTTCTTTTGCTCGTGAAACAAGCCAGAAGCGGTTTGAGCAGAAAAATCTAGAAGAGAGTAGCTCTCTCTCTCTACAAAAAGTGAAACCCGACCTCTTGTCGATTTCTTCTCCAATTTGGAGAGAAAACTATTCCTCCTATTTTTGTCTTATACTCATTTAACATTTCAATAATTCGTCTTGTCCTTTTGTCTTGATTTTGACCGTAAAGCAATTTAAGCTCATTCATTTCATCATCTCACTAATCATGCAACATGTGTCACATGGGTACATATAGTAGGTGACTTTTGTCACATCACATGTCTCTCAAAAGCCGTTTTACGGCACTCGGTGCCTTGAAAAACGTGAAATTCCTACTATCTTAGAATTCGATGAAATTCGACGTGATAGCTAGATTTCGCGAGACGATTCCAACGGTGAAATCCGTTTCGTCATCCGAGATCTAGAAAAATTTCGGATTTTGACCGAAATTACCATTTTACCCTTTTTTCAAAAAATTATAATTTTATCGGGTTTACGTTCTCACTCCGCTTAAAAGAATTCCGTCCTGAAGTGCGTCTGATATAATATTTCACATGCATATGCAACGTGCAACGTACTATGCATTTAATGCAGTCCATTTCAGTATTAATGGCTAAACCACGTACCTTCATCCTAAACAAGAAGGATGGGTGGCGCATGTGTCCTCGATGCTCCCGGTGGCTCTCCACTCTCGGTGGCCTTGTAGCACGCCTCCACTAATAGTCTCACCAGGTTTTGTGTAAAACTGATCTCAGTATCCATAATGCTGCAGATCACTCTCAGAGAGTTATCGTGTCCAACCTCGATCTCTCCCGATCCACTTTACATGAGCTAGATCTGGGTGTACCTCAGTAACATGGGCGTGGCGTACCTCGTGGACACTAACATCTTGGGCGGTAAAGCCAATCGTGCCTTCTGGGTGCACCTCTGAGTATCTCGGGGGCTCGATGAACCTTGGTGATGGCTTGCCGTGCTTGCCGAACTTGACCACTCCTCTCTTAGGCATCACTTTCAAGAAGAGCGTGATCTCAACCTGAACTCTAAGGGACGAGCGTCATACATCATAGCTCTTACGCGACTCACGAGGGCTCTTTATCGTGTGAGCGCTCACCTTCTGGAAGGTGTCTCTGTCGGTCGGGGACTAGTGATGGGCTCTCCCACCTCGGTCTAACATATCGGTAATTTGCATGGCCTCCCATACAAATGCACCTTATATGGATGCCATACGTATGCTACTTTGGTAACTATTGTTGTGAGCGAATTCCACCTAAGGGAAAATGCTCTTCCATCTACCCTTATGATCCCGGAATGCGTGCTCGACATGTCCTCTAACACCTTGTATGTGCTTCTGTGACATCTGTTTATGGAGTGGAAAAATTATACTCTCATGGTGGGTCGTTATTGCCGCCTTTTGAAACTCTTCCAAAAGGTCTTGTAGTAAATCTCAGGTCTCTATTTGACACTATGGATTACTAGTACCATGTAGATGGACTATCTCTCTCGAATGTACAGCAGAATCTACTCCAATGTGAAGGTCATCCATGCGGCTAGAAATGTGTAACTTTGTGGCCAGGTCCACTATCTTCCCATCATAGCGCTCCATTAATCTTGTGGTGTTCGTGGCAAGTGGGTCATAAAATCCCATCGCGTGACGTAGTACCACTTCCCACTCGGCCACCTCTAATGGGCCCGAAGTAGCCTGCGCTTCTAGTGCCAGCCTTAACCTGGCGACCGCGTGGACATCATCAAACAAAGTCCCCCCTACGTGTCTCTTCATCCCGCTCTAGTATCTTGGCGACGAAAGATCTGGTACATCTTCGATTACCACACGGATGCATAACCGTCGAGGAAGCGTGAAACTCCACGAGAATCTCCTCTCTCAAATCGGTCAAGCGGAGAACCACTACGTCACCACATCACGAAGACTACCATGCAACGTGGACGGTCCGACCCTCATCACCTATACTGTGTGCAGGTCCACGATGGACACTATCTAAAGCGTCTTGTCCCTAGGACTCAATCTCTGCTCAACAAAGGCGTAGCTACTAAACTCCCAACGTACCACGAGCTTTGCTCGCGATCGCGCCTTCTTGTCCCACGGAGTCTCGAGCATCGCCAACTAGGGAAGCTATACTAGCCAATACTCCACAGTGACTTACGGTAGCGCATCAGCCGCCCAACATTTACTTCTGGGATGGTAATACAAAGTGAAGTCATAATCCTCCAGGAACCCCTACCATTTGCGTTGCCTCATATTGAGGTTCAGCTGTGTGAAAATATACTTCAGACTTTTATGATCTAAGTACACCTCGAATTGTTCGCCATATAAATAGTGGCGCCAAATCTTCAAGGCGAAGACTACGGCCGCCAACTCCATATCGTGTGTGGGGTAATTTTGCTCATGATTCTTTAACTTACGAGAACCATAAGTTGGTGGTGCCACTCTGGATTGCAATGAAACACGTATCTGGTCGGGTCCTCGGCATCCATGACCTACTTGTGTGCCTTGATACTGTCAGGGACTATCAAGATAAATATTTTGTAGTAAAGCCTCCTTTTCAACTCTGGAATGCCTCCTCGCATCGGTCATCCCAATCAAACTTGACCTCCTTAGGTCCAATCTCGTCATAGAGTGCCGCTAATGGAGAGAAATCCTCAAAGGAATCTCTCTGTAGTACCACCTTGAAATCGAGCTTCACATGATATCTCGAAGACTGACTTCGACCTCTCCCAACTCATCACAGCCTCAACCTTCTAAGGGTCTACTGACACTCCTGAAGTTGACACCACGTGTCCCAAAAATCTCACCTCAGTAAGCTAAAACGCGCACTTACTGAACTTGACGTACAATTGATGGTCTCTCAACAACCGTAACACAATCTTCAAATGATACTCATGCTCCCACTCTGCCTGGGAGTAGATTAAAATTTTAGCCACGAAAACTACGACAAACTGATCTAGATAGGGTTAGAACACCTTATGCATGAGGTCCTGAATGCTGCTGGCGCATTCGTTAATCCAAAGGGCATCACCGTAAACTCAAAGTGCTCATAATGCGTCTTGAACGTTGTCTTAGGGATATCTGTGTCTAACAGCAGCTGATGGTAACGGTCTGCGAAGGTCTATCTTGGAGTGGGCTTCGCGCTCCTCTCAAATGATCAAACAAATCTTGATCCTCGGCGGTAAGATCAGATTCTTGATCGTAACCTGTTCAAGCTGTCGGTAATCAATGCACGATTGAAGGGTCTTGTCCTTCTTCACAAATAGAGCGGGCGCTTCCCATGTGGTGAGAGTGCTGGTCTAATGAACTTATATCCGATGGCTCTATGGCCGGACTGAGACTCACTGTGACTCCAGCGGTGCCATCTATGGGTCATAGAGATGGGCGATACAGGGGTGTAACCGATCTGCAGAGAGTCTACAACCCTCTGTAGAGGCAATCCCGGTAGCTCATCCGAAAAAACATCCTCATACTCGCAACTCGAGGTAGATTTAAGTTTGGTCTCACCTCGTCCTCTAGGGTAAGGCTTGCTAGCCAACTCGCCAAGCGTCATATTTTTGGACTCGTTACCTTGTCTAAGGAAAAATATCATGCTGTCACATGAAATACAACCGATGCAGGTCACTATGTGGCGGTAACTCTTTACGCTCATAATTGATGTAGCGATCTTCTGTAAGTGTGATAATCATCCGGGATGACGTGAGCTGATAGTGCCTCAGGATCATGTGAGTAGAATCCCCGAGATCTCTAACTCTCAACCACGACATATCATCCACATTCTCGCCTAATCCCTGGGGAGACCTCACATGGGGCTCCTCAGAGGCCTCAACCTCCCAAGCCTAACTACATCCGCATTGATCTGAAATGAATGAATACGACCTTGCAATCAAATAACACTCTTGCCATAGGCGAGATAGAAACGTCACCTGTATAGCGGTTGATCTGGCGGCTCGGCCCGGTGGTATAGCAGCACGCCCTGTATCCTGTGTCACCTTTGTGGGCCTCGTCCTCTGCCTCGACCCCATAGCTTGGCCCCTCGGCTGCAGCGGTAGCCAACCCGGGAGGTGCTCGTGCGGCTCCCCCAGGAGCTTCAGCTAGCTACATTTCCTCACCCAGGACTATGGGAGGATATGTGTATCCTCTCTGTCTTAGGCCGACTTGGGCTGTCCCAAACCCGAGGATCCACTGTGCTGGGGCGCAGTCACCATCATGGGTTCGAGTGCCTGCGATGATATCACACCATCGCCCGACCCTGATTGGCAGCTAGTCGTCCACGGCCCAGGATGGTTGCGGCTCTGGAACCCTCGTGAACTAGAAGCCTTCTGCTTCTTTCAGAGCTAGAAAAGGCCGACTCTCATTTCACTCTTGCTACTAACACCGCACATCTTGGTGCTCAAGCATCCTCGATCCTCTCTCTCTCTATGGTCGGGCGGGTCCCAAACATGAGTCCATATGCGGTAGGCGAAGTCTATAATCCACGCTCGAATGGACAACTTTGGCGGGTGAATCTCTCACGACCTTGGCGTAATCAGGTAGCAGCCACTTAGTCATCGACAAAGCGGGCTAGCTCAGTGAATCTAACCACATACTCTATCGCGCATCGCGGTGTACGCTTTAACTCTAGGAACTCTTAAGCCTTCGCGTGACGAGCAGTATTCGAAAAATATTTTCCCATGAAAAGATCATGGAACTACGCGAGTCATTGCCTGCAGATCTCACAGGGTCTTTGCCGGATTCACCATACTTGGGCCTCACCTTCTAGGCACGGAATACGGCTAGTTTGATCTGAAACCGTGTCGGGGTAATCTCGCAGCACTCCAACACCTTCTCAACCTACATGAGCGATGGTGCGCCACCATGGATCTCCTCCACATTGAATGTCAAATGAGTAGTGTGCTGAACCTCGGGGTTACTCACAACCTCAGCTGCTAACACTTCTTTGTACGATAATACGATAACCCTTGATCTATAGCCTTAGCAAAGGCTGTGGTCAAATCTTTGGTGGTGCTTAGCTAGCACCTCGTGGACGACCTCTACGTCCTCGCCCTCGACTAGCCATCTACACATGTCAAATGGCAAGTTAAGATTCAATCCAGTGTCTCTAAGGCGTAAACATAGCCCCGAGACACTATTCACATGCAGAAAAATATTTCATACGCAATGTTAATGCATTTGTAGGTAATGCAAGACACTAAGTCAATATATTAAATCATATTTAACAACAATTTTTTTTTTATTTCATTTTCTTTTATTTTAAAAATATTTTATTTTATTTTATTTTTTTGAAAACCTACGTGAGCGGTCTTTCCATGGTGGGTGTCCCCGAACAATGACTTTGAGCGATTGCCAGCAATTAGAAATTGAGGTCGAGTACAGTTGCGCCACTGTACGGCCTAGTAGCTTTACACCTTTGCGGCGGGTGTATGGCTTTGTCGACGGGTGTGCGACCTTGCCAGTGTTGCTGCTCCCACGAATCTGTGGCCTTGGGTGTCGCCGAGGCTTGTCAGCGTCGCAGCGTGTCGTCACACCGTGTCTTGATGCGCAGGGAAGCTGAGTGTCGTCTTTACTTTTGCATGTGTCGTGGCACTTCCCTCGGCGTTAATCGCGTCTCGCGATACAACCCATCGGCCAAGCCTCCACTTCTGTCGATGCAACCAATTGTATCTCATTGACACGCTATAAGCTTGACAGGTCGCTCTCTGTATGACACATAACTATATTGTGAGCTGCCGAGTGAGCCAGACAAATCTTGCCCTCCTGTCTCGACACAAAGCACATGTCTGTTCACAAAAACTCTTGCACGTCATGTGGCGTGTCACGTGAGCTGACCGTGTCAGCCTTGTGGTGCTGCGTCTGCGACAGTTAGCGTGTCATGGCCTTTACGCCATATCGTGGCGGCTTTTTGGCCATGCGCCGTGCTACGTTGGCGCTGGCGCCTCCCATTACTGCTTGTCGCGATGCAATACGTGTATCATGACTCAACACCATAAGGGGCAATAGCCTATTCCAGGTTCCACTACACTTTTTTTTTTTTTTTCACATTATTTTTTTCTCATTACGGCTACTAGCCACGAAAAAATATTTGTTGTAATATTTTTCATTTTCCACTAGAACCAAATAAATTATTAAAATTTATTTATTATATTTTCAGTTTTTACATTGTATTACAAAAAAATTATTCTCATCATTTTTTTTCCTATGTGCTATTCACTGGGCACCTGATCACCACAATTCATCTGACACAGTGATCCACCGCAGTTCATACCTTTGACAACTCATGTTATACACCATTTACACAAAAACACAATGTATGTAGTGTTCCTAATCACGTCGATGACTGCCTGGTAAATCACATGCAAAGCCCCTAACATTGGGCTTTACAGCGTGATGTTCTTACCTTATGACCATAACCTAGCCCAGAGTCCCTCAGGCCCTAGGTACTTTCGTATACCTAAGCTGCGATGCCCGAAGCTATAAAAATTTGGTATCGAGCAAACTTATGGATACACTACCCGAGCTGCCAAGGTAATCGTTTGCAAGCTACGATACCAAGGCTGTGACACCCCGAGCCGGGGTGTCGTTGACTCAACAATCGACTGCGAAATATTTGTGGATGTCGGGTAACCCGACACCACTCATGAAAATCGGGCAGAGTCTCCTTTGTACGGGGAGCTCTACCCAAACTACAACCTGTCCCAATCACATGGCAACTTGTCCCAATATTTTACAAAGACCACATTGGGCCCATATACAATTAAAATGAGTAAAAATGGCCACGTGGGCCTATACATTAATACTCACTAAATACGTCAACTAACTATATTACATGGTTCAAGAGTTAAGAAATCACTCTTAATTAGAAACATAACAATAAAATTTAAAAGTTCTAATACATGTTATACAAATTTCATGTCAAAGCCACAGTTGGCTTTCTTCTAAAAATCATTCTAGTGGGTGTGGTCATATAATACACACTGTGCACGAAATAGTGATCCCTCGGCGGGGTGAGCAATGCTCGATAATGATAATTTCCTACATGGAGTTCTTTCGCTGAATGCAGCGTAATAAGTAGCCAAGCAATCGCGTTCGAAACAAATCGATCCTACTTTAATGTCTACATGCCCAAACCCATTGTCTTGGTGCCAGGCTCCTCGCGCATGCACAAGCGAATGCGGTAAAAATAGTTTTAAAGCAAGGCTTTTTTGTTCCTGAAAACCTCTGGGAGTTTGGTAAAATTTATTGAACAACCCTCTGAGGCGAATTTGTTGGATAACCCTCTGAAACAATTCATGGGCCCCTCCGACGTGAATTGTTGGACAATCTCCCAACACAATTCTCTGGAAAATCTTACGTTGAAATTTCTTTAACAAATATTATCTTTCATCTTCTTTCAGTTTACCCCAGGTGTCATGCACTCCTCTGACTATTCTAGAGTTGCTTGATTGCATATAAATTATATTATTCAATCCCAACAACTCATGCTAATATATAAAACATTGTATCAATACTAGCATAATTACAACTCATATAAATCATGTTATTCAATTTACTTACCAACACTAAAATTAGCTCATGGCTAATTAACAAAATCCGTAATTAAATCTTGAATCACCCAAAACACAAAAAATCGCACAACACATCATGTGAACAGTGAAACCCTCGGGTTGGCACTGCTCACGACCACACAATTAGAGATTTCGTCACTCGGAATCTAAAGAGATTTTGGAAAGCAGAATGCTGCAGAGCCTTCAGGACCTCAACAAGTCTTCATCCATAAAATGGCTCTTGTAAAGAATAAATAAGCCGGAAAAGATCCCTACCTCTTGGGGTTGTCGAAACTCCACAAAATGGAATGTCACGCGTAGCCCTCGCGTAGAACAACACACACTTTTGGCCCAAAGCGAAGCCAAACCCGGTCACGAGCAATAAGGAAATCTGAAATGTCTCTCTCTCCTCCCCAAGCCAAACCCAACCTACTGTCGATTTTCTCTTCTCCAATTTGGAGAAGAAAATTATTCCTCTTATTTTGTCTTATACTCATTTAACATTTCAATAATTCCCATCTTGTCCTTTTGTCTTGATTTTTGACACATGGCTTAATATAAGCCATTCATTTAATCATCTCACTAATCATGCAACATGTGTCACATGGGTACATGTAGTGGGTGACTTTTTTCACATCACATGTCTCTCACAAGCCGTTTCACATTTTTCGGTGTGGCGTGAAATTACGACTATCTCGGAACGTTACGACGAAATTGGCGTGGTAGCTAGATTTCTGCGAGGAACATTCAACGGTGAAGTCCATTTCATGTCGTAAGATCTAGAAAAATTTGGATTTTGATCAAAATTACCATTTATCCTTTTTCTAAAAAATTAGAATTTTCTCGGGTTCTGAAGAGCATGGCAGAGAGGACTACGAACGAGAGCCGAGGTGCAAGCGAGGCGGTATGAAAGCGTGGCTTGAAATAGAAGGAGAAGGTTAAAGCTTACACCACTGCGCGGAGTCCCACGTTTCACGGAGGATTCGAGGCAAGAAGGGAAGAACAAATTTCTAAATTCTTGGAAATTTTCAAAAAGATAGAAATCAATATTCCTTTTGCAGAGGCATTGACTCAAATGCCCAATTATGCAAAATTTATGAAAGATATACTGAATAGGAAGAAGATTGTTGAGGAAGGAATAGTGAACTTAATTGCACTTGTAGTGCAGTTATTCAGAGAAGTTTACTAGCAAAAATGAAGGACCAGTTAGCTGCAGCTCCCACGCTCAATAATAGGAAATATGAGTTCAAGGCCTTATGTGAGTTAGGGCGACATCGACTTGTTGCACTTATCTGATGATCTGAGAGATTGAGTTTAGAGACTTACTGACAACGATTACAACGCGGATGGTGATGGATTCATGGCTCAACCAGAAGGTGTTCTTGAAGATGAGCTGGTCAAGGTAGGGAAATTTATCTTCCCTGTGGACTTTGTGGTTATGAAAATGGAAGAAGACAACCAAGTCCCTCTATTGTTAGGAAGACCCTTCTTAGCAACTGGAGCTGCCTTAATTGAAGTGCAAAAGGGTGAGCTGACCCTAAGGGTGGGAAATGAAGCAGTGCACTTCAATCCGGCAAAAGCGACTTCTGTCGATGTTACAGTCACGAGAGAAAATTAGCAATCTTGTAGATAATAGTAGTCCTATCGATTTTGACTTGATCTGCGATTGTAACCTTCGACGTGTCAGTAAAAATGAGATGAATTTCGATTATCTTGAAAGTGTTGATTATGAAGCTAACTTTGCACATTCCAGGTTGCAAATATGAAACTTGATCTTGAGTTTGGATAGCTTGATCGAGAAAATTCAAGCAGCCAAGAAAAAGAAAGTTACTAAACAAGAGACTAGTGCAGAAGGGTTAATTTTGAAAGAATTGCCTAATCATCTGAAATATGCTTTCTTAGAACCAGAAAAGGGGAAACCAGTTATCATATCAATTGAATTGACTTAAAATGAAAAATAAAAACTCATTAGAGATTCTAAGAAATCTGAGAGGCTGTGCACAGTGATTGAAGATCTAAAAGAGTATGAGTCTTCCTATTTTGCATACCGCAAAATCACCTTTAAATGTGATGCAAAAACATTAGGTTAACACCAAAGGAGGCTGAGCCTTGTGATGAAAGATGTTGTAAGAAAGGAAGTACTAAAATGGCTAAATGCAGGATTTATTTATGCAATATCAAACAGCCCTTGGGTGAGCCCAGTTCATTTGGTTCCTAAGAAGGGTGGATTCATTGTGATCAGAAATGAAAGGAATGAACTGATTCCTATAAGAACTGTGAAAGGATGGAGGGTGTGTATAGATTATAGAAAATTGAATACTGCAACCAGGAAAGATCATTTTCCCTTGTCTTTCATTGATAAGATGTTGGGCGGAGTTAGAGACATCCTAAGCTGTTTTGTTGATGGATGATACGGACCATAAGCAAATTGCCTATTACACGAGGACAGGAAAACTACTTTCACATGCCCTTATGTTACTTTTTCTTTTAGAAGAATGCCATTTGGGTTATGCAATGCTCCTGCTACTTTCCAAAGATGTATGATGTCAATGTTCTCAGATTTAGCAGAGGAGGTTATGGAGATATTGATTGATGACTTCACAATTTATGGATCTAGTTTTGAACATTTGCCCACCACGGAGATTTAGGGATATTTCTGATTTTCCAGGACAAGAACCTAGCTTTGAATTGGGAAAAATGTCGTTTCATAGTGACAAAAGGCATTGTACTTGGGCATAGAATTTCTGCAGTAGGCCTGGAAGTGGACCAAGCAAAGGTTTCCATTATAAAGTCTCTTCTGCCACCAACAACAGTGAAGGGAATAAGAAGTTTCTTGGGACATGTTGGTTTTTATAGAATATTTATTAAAGACTTCTCAAAAATAGCAAGACCATTATGTGAATTCTGCGGGAGAGGATGCGAGTTAATTTTGATAGGTCTTGCCAATATTCATTTGAGGAGATCAAATCCAGATTAGTTGAAGCTCCTATCATGGCCAAACCAGGCTGGAACAAAGAATTTGAGATTATGTGCGATGCCAATGACTATGCAATGGGGTACATGTGTTGGGACGGCGTGAAGTGTTTGGGGGCCATATCTTATTCGGAAAACTTCAATGAAGCAAGAGTGCTCATTTCTGCGAGAGGATGCACTATGATATTGCATGTGAAAAGTTCGACCATATATATTGGGGTCCCATGTCATCATCCATCGCGATCATCTTTTGCAATCAAATATTTGATAACCTAGCCATGAAGTGCGCGAATTGATAAAATAGGTGTTGTTACTGGGAACTGATGCGGAGATCAAGGATAAGAAAAGGTTGTGATAATGTGATAGGCGATCACTTGTCAAGAGTTGAAAAGACTACGTGAAAGAAGAAGAAATGGAAGTAGCGAAAATTTTCGGATGACGGTTATTCCGGTTGTCACATTCAGTACCTTGGTATGCGATATTGTGAACTTTCTAACGTGGAGTGATGCCACCGGAAATTGACTACCGGCAAGGAAGAAATTGAGGCGACGGCGGGTTTTACATTGGGATGACCCACTGTTATTCAAGAGGGAGCGATATGATCATCGGAAGGTATGTACGGATGAGTGAGCGAGGCGAAATTTACAAGTATGTCATGCATCACCTTATGGAGGACACTTTACGGGAGACAAACCATACAAGGGTCTCAGTCATGTTTTTATTGGCCTACTATTTTCAAAGTTGTTTTGAGACCAGTTGACTTTTAACGATCGTACTACAAGTGGAAATATCGACAAAATGCATGAAATGCCCTGCGTGGTATCTGGTGGTGCAATTATTTGATGTATGGGAATAGACTTCATGAGGCCTTTTTCCATGCTTCTTTTGGAAATATGTACATACTCAGTGTAGATTATGTATCAAATGGAGTGGAAACAACAGCTTGTCCCAAGAATGATGCTAATAGATTGTGGGATTCTTCTGAAATATCTTGAGCAGATTTGGGACACCTAGGACTATTATTAGTGATGGAGGGAGACATTTTGCAAATAAGGTGTGTGAGAAACTCATGAACAGGTATGGAATAAAACACATAATGAGTTTGGCTTATCATCCTTAAACAAATGGGCAAGCTAAAATTTTCAACAGGAAGATAAAGAAAATTCTTGAAAAGACTATGAGTTCCAGCAGAAGAGATTGGTCTTTAAAGCTTGATGATGCATTATGGGCCTTCAGGACTGCATATAAAACTCCCATTGGAATATTTATCTGAACTTGTCTTTTTGTGAAGCAAACCTTGTCACCTCTCTTGAATTAGAATATAAAGCTATGTGGGCCATCGAAGTTGAATTTTGGCTTAAGCTACTCAGAAAGAACCTCTAAGTTGCAGATGAATTGGAAAAATGAGAAATGAAGCTTATGATAATGCGGAAATTTACAGGACAAGACCAAAGAAATGGCATGATCAAGATTTTGAGAGAATTCAAGACATGAGATTAGGTCACGTTGTTGCTACAGATTAAAGCTTTCGAAGCGAAATCAAAATGGAGTGGCCCTTATACGATGGTATGCAGTACAACTACAGGCGTGACATTGAAAACCAGAAATGGAGAAGAGTTTAAAGTAAATGGTTAGCGATTAAAGCATTATCTTGGAAGAAATATGATTGATTCCTAGTTCTGAGTGGAAGAAAATTGTTGGGACTCAAGCGGCGACTTTGTGGGAGACAACCCACCTGACAGTTTGTTATTTATTTTTATGTTATGTTAGTCAACTTGTGTTTTTAATTTTTCAAGTTTTCTAGTTAGAACTTTCTTTATATATATGTTTAAAAATTTTGTAGTATTCTTTCTTAGGAATTCGATAAGGACTGGAGCTTAGAGATGAATGCGCATGTACTGTGACTACGATTGTGCACCTGGGAGACTACGAGTACCATACTCTCTGATTTATATTATTTGTTTTGGGAGAATGAATGATTGAAGTTTGGGGGAATTTTATTTTCCATTCAATATCGAATCTGATGCTTCATGAGTTGATTTGTTGCATATTTGAATGATGAAGGTTGATTGTTGTTTGTTTGAATTGGGTTTATTGATTCAGTCTTATATGAATTTGAACTGTTCCTAAAGACCAGAAAATTTTCAGAATCACATTGTTTTATGCTTTGAGGGTAGCGACACGGTTTTTTAGTAAAGCTCAAGAGAATAAAGAAATTTTAGGTCGCGACATCGAATTTATTAGTCACGACCAATTTTAGGAATCTGTGACATAAACTAAAGATTAAAGCGACCAAAATGTGAGTTTTAAAAAGACTGAAATAAGGCACAATGTCGCAACATTGGGATCTAGGTCGCGACTAGGAAAAACTGAAGAAATAGAGAAATAGGTCACGACATCAATTTATTGGTCACGACCACTTCGGGGTCGAGACAAAACTTAAGTAGGTTGTGAACAGAATTGTCTAAAATGCAATAAATTGAGGTTTTAAACTTGCTAATTTGGGCGTCGCAAATTTAAATGGGACATTGATAGCGGCAGTGGTGTTGTAACCAGGCATTCGCGTCGCGACATTCCATGAACGATGATGACGAACAGGCCCACCATCATAAATATTGAAGCCAGAATAGCGATTTCATGAGAACTCAGTCCGGTTGCATCTTCACCCAGCGCACCTATTCTCTTTCTCTCTTGCGACTACCAAAACCGCCAAAACCGGTGCCCGATTCAAATTCTCACCCATGGCGAGATAACGAATCCACGTTCCCGGATCTTAATAGAATAATAGATGAGCTCATGGTGAACATTGCTAAGGAATGGAGGAGGGGTTCATGGAACTCGGTTTGAGACTACTTGTGAATGGAGGCCGGGAAGCCAGCTGAAATGGAGGAACCGGGTTGAGGGAAGAGGGTCTGCAAGACGGGTAGCGAGCAGTGAAGGAGAATCAGGAAAGACAAAGACTTTGTCTCCTATGAAACAAGGATTTATGGATGAAGTGTTGGGCGACAAAGGGCTTCGTCGCGAGAGGATTTAGGAGGCGATTTCCCACTCTAATATTATAGAAGGGAGGTTAGGAGAGCTTAAGGTGTTTCTGCGGCTGTGGCCAGATTCTACGCTCTAGTAGAGAATTCTGTGAGACATGAGAGTGGGGATGAGAGCCACAAAATTTGCGTCTTAGAGGAGTGCGGGTGCCCTTTAGGCACAAAAGAATCAATGAGATGTTCAAATTAAAGAAGGGAACTCCAAGCACGGTTCCCCCAAGCGGTGAGAAAACCAGATCATGAGAAGATTAGCTAAGAGCCTCCCGATTGTGGCGAGGAAGTGGGGAAGCTGCTTAAGGAAGAACCCTCACTCACGCTATCAACAAGAGCTCCCTCATGAGAAGCTGGGTTTGGTTCTGCTTCTGTATTCGTGTCCTCCCAGCTAAACATCTACAGTGCGACAGAAGGCAGGGAGGCAATCATCATATGCCACTTTTGAAGGGCTATAAAATGAATGTTTGAGGTTTAATTGAGGGAATTAGATCAAAGATACCATGAAACTGCAAAGAGGACTAATCCCTCTTAACAACAATGATGGAGCTATGCATCTTCGCTAGAGGTGAGGAAGGATCATGGGATGAAGAAAGAAACTTGCCCAGGTATCTCCTCGACCCTTATTGGGGTGTGAAGACCCCGAAAACAAAAAGCAAAGGGGATGGTGGAGCAGGGGCGAGCTGCGGGGAGAATGTGAGCCAGGGAATGGAAACCAATTCTAGGCAAATCCCTCAGCAAGGGGAAGAAATGCATTCGAATGGAGCACCTCTAAGCCATTCACCACGATGTAATGACGAGAGGAATTTACGAGCAGCGGGAAAGTCCCAAAGGGAGAGAACACTGGAAATCAGCCAAATCTTTGAGACCGATGAGAAGAAAGATATGGAAGGGAACATAAATGGAAAAAGCACAATGAAGCAATTAGAAGAATTCTTAGAAAATTTGGTCGGGAGGAAGAACAATTATTTGAAGCGAGACTCTTACAAAGGCAGAGGAAGAATGGAGAGAAGAGATGAACATAAGAAAAGGGAAATGGGAGAAAGATGAAATCGAGTTTGAAAGCCTTACGGCAATGGGGTTTAGAAGAGATGAAGAAGTGCTTTTCTTCGAAGAAAGAAGAAGGCGAGAGATGGAGGGTAACATGTTAAGAAGATTCAAGCCTTCAAGTACATATATAGGAGCAATTTAAGGAGTTTGGGAGGTTGATGAAGGATAGGGATAAGGGGTGGAATAATGAGAGGAGTTTGGCATGAGAGTTTGGATTTGATCAGGCGAAATTTATAGAGACATGCTAGGGTTGTATCTTTATTTGCAGAGAAAAACGTTGAATCATATGGGTTTGACAGACACCTTGATCGATCATGAATTTAACAAATGATTTAATCTTCAGCGACAAGGTAGAACCATACCCCTCATAAAAGAAAGAATAGAGATATGGCTTGCTATAGATTTTTGCCCCATGTTGCTGGCTTTGAGCTTAGATCCTCAACTTGTCATACCAAAAATCTTATAAGGAAAGGTGAATACTTTTAATTATTCTCCCATTGTATTTCTTTGTTTTTATCATTCAATATAGTTTAGAAAAGTTCATTGAAAAGTGTCTTGTGAATTGTTCTTTGAATTGGATGATTGGGATTGTTATTTTCAATAATGTTTCAACCATAACATATCTTTGTTAAATACTTGATTAAGGGCTGAACCTTTAAATAGTTGGATTTGTTTTGGATCATGAATCTTATTAAGTGAATTGTGTGTTGTTTGTGTCATTGTGTGTTGTGCAAGAAGCCAGAATCTATATTCAAACCTTATTTGTACAATGACATAATGACCCTTTGTTGGAAATCAATTAACCTTTTGTGAAGAAATAAGAGCGAACTGGTGGGTGAAATAAAGTTGTAGTTTTAGTCTGAATCAGATTTAAATTGCAGAATTGGGAACATGTACTCAATTGAAAGAACAAATAAGAAGATTGAAGTTGTATGTATAAACAGTAAGTCAATATAAATCTTGGAAAAATAATACACATGGTCAAGAAAATTCTTAAAACTTTGAGAGGGCCGGATTAGGAACATCTTCTAGGATGATTCACAAGCAAGGTACAAAGGTCAAACGTTAGAATTATTGGTCTAGAGCAAATCTAGTTAACGACTATAGTGATAGAGGCATCTTTGGAGTTGTTCACTTTGTGACCTACCCTCATTATATCTGAGAGCATACACTCTAGTTCCATACTTTGAGCCAAAATGCCTAATTTCTTCAAGCATTAACCGAGAGGCTTTGAAATTCCAACCTTACAATCGTAGCAAAGAACCCCACAATTACTCGTTTTCAGAATAAGGGTATTTCTTTGTCGCGAGAAGAGATAAGTTTGAGAATATAATATTTTCTTTTGGATTACAAGGGATGGAAGAGGAAAAATAATTGAAGAACTAAAAAAGAAGAGATAGAAAATGAATAAGTTTTGTCTTGTGGCCTATCTCTCTTGAACAATTAAGCTCGTAGGGGTGTTGTAACACCTAGTACCTTAATGCTAACTAGTATGAGAGTTGCTAGCCCAAAGTTCTCTAAGGGTGATAGAAAGCCTAAGAAGACAAAACATTGCACTATTCCAATTCTTTGACAATAGAGAGAAACGAAAAGAGTTCCAGTAACAAGGCCTGAGTGATAAGTTCAGAAAGTGTCAGCAGAAAGGGCCATAACATCATTGAGATGATGTACAAAGCCAAGTTGGGGGAGTTACCTTAAAGGAAGAAAAATGATGAAAGATGAAGGCCATTACTCCTGTGAGAAAGGAAGAGTGGAATCTAGGTAATTTGCAGCCTAAATTTTCAATTGTCCACCCAAATTACCCAAGCGACATTATAGCCTAAAGAGTACTCTTTTGATCTTGAAGTTAAGACTATCTATAATCAGTGGAGATCAATATGAAAAACAAGCCTATGGGACTTTTGACTAGTTTTCTAAGGAGATCCCCAGAAGATTAACTAATCCAACAAGAAGATGAAAAGAAAAGAAGACCTACACACATTCACAGAACAAGATCTATTGACTGAACTGTTTTCATACGGGATTCATCAGTTTATTTGTAATAGAGTTTGAAAATATTCTTGTTTCTTAGTTGAAAACTAAAGTTTGAAATGATACTACAATCTTCTTGTTCAAGTAAAAGGGTGGAATAGAAAAAGATTCAAGGTTGTGACGGAAAAATGTCCTTCAAAATAAGGGTTAATTGTTTAGAGATAACAATCTTTCTTTCTTTGCTTGGGAGACCAACGAATTTTAAGTTTCCAGATGAGAAGTTTTCCATCACCGCTTTCATTGCTGGACTAGGCGTGTAGTCAAAATATCTGATGTTTTCCATCTCAAAGAACCCTTAGGCAAAGCATGGCCGAGGTGCTCGCTAATGAAATACATCAGCGGGGGAGGGAAGCCCTTCTGCTCCCGAGGTGAGAAACTCTTACGCAAAGGAGAAGCGAGGGGCGAATAGCGAGAATGAAGCCCTAGGAGGCGAGGAGACAGGGATGGCCCTGAAGGGGACGGAAGACGGAGAGCGGTCTCTAAAGGGACGAGGGGCAGTAATCGGGGACCGCTTGGGCCACCTCGGCCCCCCAGTACCGGCGATGATATCCATCTTGAGTGCCCTTGATAGCCTCGGTATCACGGGTTCTCGTGAGGCGCAACCGCGAAAAGTTTTTGTGGTGGTAGTCGGATGAAAACGAACCCGGCGAAGACTCAACCAGAAGTATTGTAGATTCACGCTAGGGATCATGGACACGAGCGGATGATTGCATCCGGTCGAGACAGAAATGGTTTTTAAATGATTTTCATGACCGTCAAGTTCAGAATGCTCATGGCTATTGATGTTTGTGAAATCTTTGGATTGGGGTGAAATAATCAAAGCTTTTATATTTGTTATGAAGCATGGAGATATATTCGTTTTGCAGTCTTTATTATTTGTGAAACGATGTTGGCCATTCTTTGTAAGCCATGTGTAGAAATTGCTTGTGTAGTGCCTACTTGCTTTATATCAGGTTGTCGGAACTTTGGAGTTTGGACCAGACCTCATTCTTTCAGTCAGCTCCCTTTGATTTTATAGATGTTTTTTTTTTTCTTTTTCTCTTTTTTATTCTTCGGAAGATATGCTAAATATTTTAAATGGGTTCCTGATTCGTGCCACAGTAGGTTGAGCGGAATCAACAAAATTTATATCCTAAGTTCCTCCTCTTGCCATGTCAGAAATACTATGATATGGCGGTCTAGGGTCAGAACTGCAGGGGATAGGTTTTCATCTAGGAATTGATTTTATAAGTGTGAAAAGGTAAGGGCTTTCTATTTAGTTTTTTAGATTTATTTCAAAACTTGAGTGTGAGTGGTTGGCGAATAGCGTAAAGGCGAAGTGATGTGTGAAAGGAGTAACTTTTGAAGATTTAGGTCACTAACTTGATAACATAGGGCAAACAAATTGTCCTTGGGTTTTATCCTCGCATTATGACAAGCAACCTATAGTCGAAGCCATAATCGGATCTTTGTTTAACTAAGCAAACCCTAACCTAAGTCACTCCTATTTGAGTCAACACAGGTAACATGCAAATACAGCCTTCGGTTTAAAACATTGGCAATCGTTTCGGTGTTTCGTAAAGACCATCTAAAACTAAGTGCATCTAGTAATAAGTATACACTTTGTATCTAAAGCATGGTAAGTATTAGCCGAGTGTGACATTAAATGATATTCGACCCCTGGTTGAGAAGATGGGAGCCATCATCACGATGTGGCATTCAACACATGAGGACAACTTCTGTAACTGCCCCACAACCAAGCTAGCTACCTTCCACTTCAAGAAAAGGGAAGCAGCGAGCATCTCTTGAGTTGTCATCCTCGAAGTTTGGCAGCTGAAAATGAAGAAAGAGGAGAAGAAAACCAAACCCTAAGTGAAAATTTAGCGAAGATATTTATAAAGTGAAATTTGTGCCAAAGATTGTCTCCCAGAGTTATCTTCCTTTTGGTTACAAAAACTGGGGGTTTATATAGGCCACCCATTATGTGAAACTACAATAAAACCCTAACATTTTGTCACAAAAATAAGGAACAGTAATACACCAAAATGAAATCGGTTTGCATTAATTACAAAGGATGACAAGGCAAACAATTTATCAGAATGGTGATTCGCTAAACGTAAAATTTCGTAACTAGCGAATTGCATTAGGTAATGATGCATGAAACTGTGAAATCGAAGAATTTAAGTTAATTTCTGACGTTAGCTAATAGCGGTAGTAACAATGAGTACATGAGTGAGCTGTGGCTACGTTTTTAAGCTAGGAGCGGTGGTTAAGCGAGGAATTTTGGGTCTGGCGAAATTTCCGCGATTTAAGCTAGGATTGCGAAGAAATTTTAAGCTATGATTCGCGAGTACTGCAAATCCCATGAAATTTTTCGCGATCATAGCGAAATTCCACAGGGTGTCTTGATCTCCGCGCATGGCCCTCTTTGCTCAATCTTTGCACCAACTTTATCACTTTGCCTTCATTCTTTCTTTGATTTTGGTATGTTTGATGGCTGATGAATGGGTTCGATCTTCATGGTTTAGCATATGTCTGATATTGAACTCTCGAAGTCTGCCAAAAAACACAAACAACCAAAAAATAACCTCTAGCGGCATAAGTGATACTAAGAACACTGAACACTTCAATTAGTATAGTGGCATGATTAGTGCGCAAAAGCACTCAAAACCCATCTGATATGGGGCTCGAAAATAGCACTTTTGAATTAACTGTCAGGTTCAGGCTGATGAAAAGTTGAGTTTCAAATTATGAGTTCTATGCGGGTTTTAAGAAAAGAGTTTCCGGGGGATATTTGGGCTTTTCGATTCAATTTTCATGGAAAATTTTGGATGCTAAGGCGGTTTTTTTTTTTTTATCAAACATGGTGGAGATGTTGATGTTTTGGTTATGCTGTGCATATTTGGATGGCTATACCAGTGTGGGTTGTGAGGGGTGATGGAGTTTGCATACTTGTTGGAGGTGATGAGAGATTCATGTGGGTCAAAGAGGTGAAATTAGTGACGATGGGTATATTCTTCTCCAAGTATTTTGTAACAACCAAGAGTATTTATTGATAAAAAAACAATTGATCAATAATCAAATGACCTAATAAATACATTACAAAATAATAATTTTATTGAAATAATGAAACATATTAATTCGTATTGCGTAGATAACATACCTGACATGGATTTAGAATTGTTGGATGTCATTAGTCTCCCAAATTTGCATGGGATGAAATCAAAGAAAATGTAGGGTTGAAGATGGATATTTCATTTTCCCTAAAGTATGTTCGACCAAATCCTTATTAAATTCGAGGGCTCTATTTACTTATATATATAGAGTACAAAGGAAGAATTGGGCTTTGGTCCAATGGGCTTACCAAAGTAAGGGAGAAGATAAGACTATGAGCCCATAGCTAGTTAATATTAAACTATCCCATAAATGACCCATAATTAGCATGCACAATTACACAATTAAAATTGTAATATGATTATGCTTAGTCTATGATTAATAAATTAATCTAACATTCTCCCAATTGGAAGACATAATCATAACTCAAATTCTTTCTCAGTAGATTTACATAGTCATAACAAATTATATACAATTAACATACAGAGAGGATATAAAAATTGTACAAAATCAAGGCACTACTTAAAAAAAAAACATAACTTAAATGTTTCCACAAAAGACTTATATAGTCATAACCAATCATGTATAGTTAATACATCGAGATGATGCATAAATTGTACATAATCAGACGCTACTAATCTAAAAGTATTACAATAACAAGAGCATTAATTCAATAAAAAGAAAGACATCATTCTGTCATTTATTTGGTCAAAATGAAACAAAATGTGCATGTAATAATGAAAAATATGAGCTTTCCTTACAAAATACATGGAAAGACAAAACTCTTATTAAAACAAAGAGTCGAGGCTCCTAACAATCCCATGAGGGTGACTTGTTCTTGAAACACACAATTAGGTAAGCGTTTGGTTAGTGGGTCAACCAACTGCTAGTCATAGGTGTGTGCTCAACTGAAATGAGGGACTCTGCAACTTTCTCTTTCACAAAAAGAACTTCACATCAATGTGCTTGGAGCGAAAAGTACTCCTAGTGTTCCTATAGAAAGATACAGCCACAGAGTTATCATAGAACAATTTCAGCGATCTAGAAATGGACTGAACAACCTCCAAAGCTGAAATGAAGTTCCAGTAACCATATTGCATGACAAGTAGCCTCATAACCGCCACATATTCTACCTCCATAGTAGAGAAGAAGAATTTGTAAAGTGTGCCTTGACACTTTCCATGGAAACTCATTTTATCTCGTAAGATATAGCCCAGAAATTGGACTTTTATCATCCATGCAACTTGCATGTCAGGGAATCACTAAAACCAACCACCACTAATTCGATGTGGGTGCATTCGATATGTCAACATGAGATCCTTGGTACTGAGTCCTTAAAACTTTTCTTATTTGTTTTCAAATGGCTTTGACGAATCCTTTCAGTACTGTTTGCCCTAGCAGTAGATATTAAAGCAATATCAAGGCAGTGTTATACCGAGCATACACATTAGGCTGCCCACAACTGAAGAATAAGAGATTTCTTTCATCTGATCTCTCTTAATATCATTATGAGGACATTAGCCTTTGGAAAATCTGTCACCCTTTACAATTGGTGTCCTACCAGAAGAACATAATTACATATTGGACATTTTCAGAAGGCATTTAATACTATGTCCTATTGAACGATCTCGAATAATCCACTGGTCCAAATCGCAAAGTATGTATACCTAAGACATAAAATGACTTCCCCGAGATCCTTCACATGAAAATGGCTAAATGTGCTCTTGCTTTGTTTGACTAATATCGGTATCATTGGTTATGAGCAAAATATCAACATATAAAACCAAAAATATGTAATTGCTCCCACCGACCTTCATATATATGCATTGATCGAAGATGTTCTCCTTAAAACCATTGGCAATGACAACTTCATCAAACTTGAGATATCACTGTTTAATAGCCTGCTTTAGACTATAAATGGATTTCTTGAGCTTCTAGGTTTACTTCCTCAATTGGTTCATTATCAGGAGTGACTATTAGATACTGGTAAACAACAGGGCTAGAGATCGAAGCGGAAGTAATAAGTATAGGACTAAAAACTAGATGTTTCTTCAACACAATTTCTCTTAATTGAGGGTATGTATGCCACATCCCATAATTCCAAAAAAATTCTTATACTAAGCTGTAATCTAACAACTCTTAGAAAATCAATTTGGACTTTTGTACCGTCTCCCATGTACACGAACTACTCCAAACTAGTTGGACTTCTTCTACTTATCACTGCTTGCATAGAATTGCAAGCGTGAATAAAAGCACCTCTATCTAACCACCAAGTATAAGATGACACATTAATGATATTGGATTCAAAACAAACATTCATATAATGATTATTAGATAATTCAACCACATTCTTGTAAGTGATACATTAAGTTTCATGATAACAAAAAACCGAGGAAAGCTCAAAGTTGAAGAATAAACAAGAGAGTAATGCCAAAAATACATGTAAAACAAAAATATGAAAATTGCTCAATTCTTCTAGTTACCAAATGATTCACAAAAGTTGTCACTAAATGCTAGATTCTATAAAATAAAAAAAGACTCATACACAGGTAAGAACAATTTACCAACTGTTACAACCAAATGCGTCAATTTCCCACTTATAGAATAGTAAAATTACGTTGTTCATGACACTTAATGAAATATTTTCACCAAACTAATCATTTTACCAAATAATAAAGTCATCGATAATATAACTTCACTATCTGTATAGATCTTAGCAAAATTGATACACAATATGGGAGACATTCAGTTGCAATATCAATTCAAAAAATATTCGATATGCTTAGACTCACGAGAGACAAGTTCATAAGCATTCAATATTTCTTAATTTTTTACCCAAGTTCATAACATTCAATCTCATTCATAATATGATGTTATAAATAATTATAAATAACATAAACATAAATTGCTAAAGTAATATGTGAAAAAAACATGAAAAGATTGTAAATTTTGGTTAAAATTTTGATTTTTGTTTTTATAACCAAATTTAATGTTTAATGGGATAAAAAACAAAAAGTGGGGATACAAACATAAAATTCTAGCTTAAAAAATATTCCATAAAAATCCCAAAAAAAAAAAATTGTTGTAATAGAAATAAAATAAGAAGAAGTGGATGGAGAAGAAAACTTAGGATAATCTTTATTCCACTCTTGATAAGGCCTATTTATAGGCTTATAATGAGAAAGCCAAAGGTTACAATAAGAAAACCAAAGGACCTTCCATAATGATGGTTATTCATTAAAATATTTATAACACTTCCCCTTGAATGACCATAACATCAAAGAACATGCCTCAATAAAACCTTACTAGGAAAAACCCGTCGGACAAAAACCTGAGTGAGGAAAAGGTACATATTGCTTTTTGAAAACCCCTATATTGCCTCGTTAAAACCTTACTAGGAAAAACCAGTGGGACCAAAAAAAACCTAGTGAAGGAAAAAATCTGGTACATGATATTAGGAAGACTCCACGATGTTGTAATATCTCATTTCAGAATCTTTGAGCCTTCTCATTCCAATTTGGTGTAGAGAAATTTCTTGAGGTTCACGACGGGTAATGCCTTAGTAGATAAATCTGCGGGATTATCACTAGACTTACGATTTGTTGTATATCAATCTCACATTGTTTGAATCATGCGTGTGAAAGAACTTTGGAGAAATATGCTTGGTTCGGTCTCCTTTGATGTATCCACCTTTGATTTGTGCAATACAGGCGGTATTATCTTCATATAATGATGTTGTTGTGTTTGAAATAAGAGAAAGACCACTAGAGTCACGAATATGTTGAATCATGGATCTTAACCACATGCACTCCACAGCACACTTTCATGTATTATAAGTAGCTCTGAATGATTGGAGGAGGTTGCCACCATGGTTTGCTTAATAGATCCTGAGAAACAGCAGTGCTCACTTCTAAGTAAATACATATCTGATTGTGATCGAACCTTATGGGGATCAAGAAAGGTATCTGGTCGATATAACAGTAACTCTCTAGTTTTGGTACTGGAATAAAGTCCTATATCCTTGTTCCACGAAGGTATCTCGACAAATTTTTGCTAAAGTTCCAATGCCTAGAGTAGGCGGTATATCTTCAAGCAAGTTCATGAAAGGCTATGTCGGCCTTGTATAATTTACAGAATACATTAGTGCTCAATTGCACTTAAGTATGGTATACGGACCCAGGAGTTTCTCATTCTCTTCTTTGGGGCCAATGGGTCTTTATCCACTTCAAAGGGATCACGACAACCATAGGGAGTTAAGGGGATGGGCTTTGTCGCATGTAAAGCGCTTCAGGACTTTTCAGTGTATGTTGATTGATGGACAAAAATGCCATTTGAAAAACCCTTTTCAATCTGCGAGGCCCGGCATTATCGATGTACCTGAATCTTTCATCTCAAATTCCTTCTTTAAATAATTAGCAGTTTCTAGAAGCCCTTCAGGGGTCCCTATTAGATTCAAATCATCCACATATACTGCTATAATTGTCAAACTGACTTATGTTTTCTTGATAAATACACATGGGCAGATTGAATTATTTACATATCCTTCTTTCAATAAGTATGTACTCAAACGATTGTACCACATTCGACTAGATTGTTTGTGTGACGCCCCGAATCCCGGGGGTCCCGTTGACAACCCGTCAACCCACAAAAACCTGTGAATATCGGGTATCCCGATATCATGCTCATTTGTCTCATATATGGAGACCCATTTCTATATAATTTTCTTACAAATAACCAATTTGTAATAATAATTTATAAGAGTTTGATGTACAACTCTTTTACATTTTTATATGCCAAACTACATTTAAACTAGATTGTTCTAATATATTTAAAAATAATAATTCTCAAGGCCACAACCACCGCCTTCACCTTACCTTACGGCCTCGAAGGAGCACTTAGTCTTCCAGTGCCTCGAAGGGGGTCCCACGACGGGGTGAGCAAAGCCCAATAGTGATAATCTCCTACAAGGGTTACTCCCCACCTAAGTGCACATGCAATGGTTGCACAAAAAACAAGCATCCAAGTAAAATGTCCACATGATATGGATGGGAATGCGACTCACCCTTTCCCACTTCTCGAGCCCTCACTGATTCCCTCACGCATGCCTAAGCCAAATGTGAGAAAAACATCGTTTTCAAAACAAAAGGTTTTTGTTTTTGAAACATCATCTGCGAAAGTTCGATAAATATATTTGACTACCCTCGAGGAAGATGGTGTGGATCATTTTCCAAAGCAGTCATGTGTCGACCTCTGAGATGGCCCGTTGGACCTCTGAAGCGATTCTTGAGAAAATCTTCCCTTGAAATTTCTTTGCAACCATTTTCCATTTTTCTTTTCTTTCCATGCCGCACTCACACCTAATTTTCTCTAAATTTGCCGGTGCATATGAAATGCATTATGCCATTTTCATACAACACATGCTAATATATATCTCAATCATGCATATGTTAACAAGTGAATTCACAGCCATCATAATCGCCTCACCTTTGCGCATATTGCATTCCCACAAGCAATCACCTGCAACAGGTCTGATCTTGGACTCATCGACGGTACCCATGGCCCTTCACAATCATAGACTTAATTTTGGTTCCAATCATCCATACAACATCAAACAACCATAAAACCTAGAAACTTTCAGTTTCATGTTCAAACTGTCCCTGCATACAAATACCTACAACAGTCTACGACATGCCATGCAATGGTCATGTTAAAACCCGGCTATTCACTTTGATACAACCAAGCAACCTGCACACCCGGTGCAAAACATCGATTACAGTAAGGTTATGATCACCCACTACCCTCTAAAGGCACCTATCTGGAATCTTGACTCAATGTTCTTTCCATAGAGTCCAAGAACTTGCAACGAGTTCGGGCGAAGAATTTATGACCTTAGAAGTTGGAGGTCACCGCGTGTTAAACCCGGTCGAGTACAGGCCGACTTTCCCTGATGACGACGCCAAGCAGCCTGCTGTCCTTGTCCTCATCAAGATATTAATGGAATATTATTCAATGGGCTTTCCATAGAGTCCTAAGAACACCATGCGATTTACATTTGGGACAAGAGATTATGACCTTCGGTTGGAGGTCATGCGTGATCAAATCTGAGCGGGCGATCGACGGCCGGAAGCAGTCTAACACAGTTTGACACCTTCTATGCTCCACAGACATATGAATGGATTCTTGACTCAATGGGCTTTATATAGAGTCTAAGAACACCCGAAACGGAGTTCGGATGAAGAAGTTATGACCTTCCGAAGTTGGGAGGTCATCGTGATCAAATCTGGCCCCGAGTCGAGCTTGGTCCTTTCCTTAGTCGACACACCTTCTATGCTCCTGAAACATATGAATGGATTAGCGACTACCGATGAAGACTTCCGTAGAGTCCCAAATAACGCTAATGGGTTAGGACGAAGAAGTTATGACCTTGATTGGAGTCCATACGGTCAAATCTGGCGGGTGAGCTGTCTGACTTTGGCCAGAGCGGTCTAACACCTCGGTCGACACCTGCTATTCTCCACAGGACATATGAATGGATTCTTGACTAAATGGGCTTTCCGTAGAGTCTAAGAACGCACCCCAGCGGAGTTCGGACGAAGGAGTTATGACCTTCGAGTTGGAGGTCATACGTAGTCAAGCCCGGACAAGTACGACCAAAAGCGATTTGTTTTGGCGGCTTTGGTGGCTCAGTCTAACTTTCGATTCGACACACCGCTATGCTGAGACATATGAATTGATTCTTGACTCAATGGTCTTTCCATGGGATCTAGAACACCAGAAAGCGAATTTGGGCGAAGGAGTTATGCCCTTGCGAAGTTGGAGGTCATACGTAGTCACACTCGTGGCTGACTGACTGGCGACCGATTACGACACCTCGATCCCGACGCTTACTATCACTCCTCCAAACATATGAATGGATTCTTGACTCAATGGGCTTTCCATGGGAGTCTAGAACATTAAATAATTCAGACAGAAGGTGCCGACGCCAGAAGTTGGAGGTCATACATAGATCCGTGACCGTGTAAACGACCGCGTTGACTGAGGCGGCCCGGTAGACCTCTGTTTTGGCCCGACTAGTTCTTGATCTAGTAGTTGACCTCTGGTGACGACTCGCGAGACTGAGCTGTTTGAAACAGTGACCTCGGTGGTGTGTCAGGCGGCCTCTGGCTGACCTCATAGTAGGCTCTACGTGCCTGGCTGACCTCACATGGGTGACCTCTAGCCATTAGGCCCATTCCAGAGTGGAATATAACTTGGTCCTCTGGAGAGGTTGGTGAAATTCAAAGCCTAACATCAGTTCATGATGTGGCTACAATTGAAGGAGTGCACTACCAAATTTCCTTTTTCCCCACCCAAAGCCAGTTTCTAAATTCCCGGTTAAACCTTTTACCACGGTGGCGGCAGCTTCTCATGATTAAATAATAACCATTCCTTAAGGTAGAAAGTAACCAAAGTAGGAGAAGACCTACATCTTGGGTTTATTGGCTCCTCGATTCCAATCTCTATCACGAAGCCCTTAGTGAGGGATGAACTCTTCCTCTTGCTTGGCAGAAGCACGTCCGATCGTCGGAAATGTAGAGAGAAAATGAGTCTCTCTCTAAACCCTCTTTTTCAATTTGGTTTGCCTTTTCCTCTCCCTCTCTCTCAACCGGTTGAGAGAAGATAGAAGTCAAGTGAGATGTCCTTTCACTTGCCACTTGTCAAATTCTAAGTGGTTCATTGGATTACCCTTATCACCTTATCCATCTACCTTGTTCCCTCCAATCATGTTGCCACATGTCCGCGCTGGGTCCACACTTGAGCTCAGTTGGCCAGTTCAGCACCTGACACGTGACCTGCCTTGGCGATAAATCATGATGTCCCCATTATGCTCGTTGCCTCGAAAAACTGCAAATTCATTTGTCACCGGTCGTGAAGTCAACGATGGTAGCTAGATTTGATGAGGCGATTCATGAAGACCGTTTTGTCCAAGATTTAGAAAAATTCGATTTGAAATTACCGTTTGTCATTCGAAAAATTATATTTTCTCTGGGTTTCACAATTTGAGTCCATACAAGGATCGTTGCAACTTTATTGAATACATACGACGTGGTTTTTAAAATTTTGCTTCAGGCAATGTAAATCCTTCAGGGATTTTCATGTATATGTCACTATCATGGATCCACTTTACAAATATCTTGTGACATCATCAAATGCATTTCTAATCCTTACGAAGCTGCTAAATGTATTAAATATCTAAGGTGATTGCATCCATTCTTGGTGAATATATCTTATACTCATAGTCAATCTTGGGTCTTTGTGAAAAACCTTGTGCAACTCTGCATTGAACTTTATATCGTCACGATTCATTATTTTCATTTCTTTTACGTGCAGACCATCTATATCATGAGGCTTAACATTTTCGGTGTTGGAACTGCGAGATTCATCTGCCCTTTTATCTAAACAATTGATTCTGCGGTGCTTCTTTCCACTCCCGATCATATCGATTGCGACATTATTTATAGTTTGTGGCTCTGATCCATCGTTATTTCATGATGCCTTAGCCACTTGGAAAGAAAAAGCATTATTGACAAGAGTATGTCTATGGTCCCATATTTCTCCTTGATTCATATAATTTATAGAGATCTCTTCATTTATAGGAGATAATTGGTCAGTTATTGCTACTCTTGTAGTTGTTTCCTTTAACCCTTGTAATGTTTTGGCTAAACGAGGGTGATTGTATTATAATAGGCTCTTGGGAGCAATTTCATCAAATTGTACTCTCTCGGAGTAGCAACTTATTATATTTTTCCTTGGAAAGAATCTTTGCTCTCGATCGGTCTTCCCACGTTTTTTAGGCGTGGTTTAGATATCTTGCTATAGCATTTGCCAGATCCCCTACCTGGGATCTCAATATGTCTTTGATTACTGCGGGTTGGAATATGTGACTTTAGTACTTTATTCGGAAAAGTGAAAGCATCTGGTAATTGATCTGCAAGATCCTGTAAATGAATGATTCTTTGAACCACAGTTGGGACATTTGTCTGAGGATCAAGATCACGGCTCAATGATGGTGTATTCCAGTAATTTCAGCCATTTATTGGGAATTTGACTATCTTCCCTAATGGTAGAAGCGATTCATCAAGAATTACAATGCCAAGCGGGCGTAAAAAGATTCCTCTTAAAATTTCGAAAGTAATGGATGTCGATCACGAAAACCACCCATAATACCGGTCTACGTTAAGGACCCATTTAGAACGTTGTTTTGGAGGAATATGGACATAAACTGCTGGCAAGACAACAATAAATGGGAAATATTTAATTGGACAAACAATTTGTAAGGGAAAAATCTTGATCACCAATAGGGCGACGATTAAATTACCAGCATGCGGTAAGGCATGCCCAATGAATAAAGGTAATTTGGTTTCTTAAGGTATGGTTTAGCAATCCCTTGCAAATGCTTAATGAAAGATTCAACTAGTCCATTATGAGTATGGGTATGAGCAACAGGATATTGAACCTCTATACCCAAGGACATGTAATAGTCATGAAAAGTTGTAGAAGAAAATTCACCAGCATTATCCAAACGGATAGTCTTAATAGGATGATCAAGAAAATGTGCGCGGAGTTTGATAATTTGTGCAAATGCTTGAGCATAAACAGGTTCCTAGTAGAAAAAAGGCAAACATGAGACCAGCAGTGGATGCATCAACAGAACCATAAATATGAGGGTCCACTAGTTGGGTCGATATGTCCTGAATGTCTCCTTGAATCGTTAAAGGTGAGGAAGAAGGTCGGTGATAAACTTTCCTTGAGTACAAGCAAGACAATTGTAATCGATTATGTGGATATATGACCGTGGTCAAGGAATGACAATGGATTGGTGAAGTATCACCTTTAAGCATAAGAGGTGCGGATGACCAAGTCGTTCATGCCATAGAACAATGGGGGTTGAGTTACTGAACTTCGGGTTCGGAATTGCATGAGATTCAACAGTGTTAATGGTGGTGAGATATAAACCACATTCTAATGATCGCAATTTTTCTAGATTACATTTTTTGCCATCATGAGTTGTAGTAATGAGGAGAAATTCAGTAGTTTCATCGCTCATTGTTTCTAGATGGTATCCATTCCAAGAGATATCTTTAAAACTAAGTAAGTGCGTTTGGATTAGATTGGAATAAGAAGGGCATCTTGAAGGTGGAGAATAGTATACACAGTAGAATAGTGGCTCTATCGAAGCTCTCAATTAGGTTGTGAATTTTGAAATAGTAGTAACGATGAAAGGGCTAATGTTAATTGGGAAAAATACTTCTTTTTCTGTAAAATAGAATGAGTTGTAGCACAGTCTGCCAGACAAATATCTCCAGTGATTTTGACTCGAGGTGTCAAGCTGGTAGAGGCATCCATGTTTCTTCAAAGATATATATATATAAATAAGGTTTAGAGATTAATAAAAACGAAATACTACTGAAACATTGAAAGGTTATGTGGAAAAGGAATTACATAAAAAATAAATAAAGAACTAATCGAGTGACCTTTGCCCATATGACAGATGAGAATACCGATGCAGGATCCTCAAAGAAATCGAGAAACATCAAAGAAATTAGGTCGACTCCACTCCACCCATCACCATAAATCATCAAGAAATTGACTTCAATATTCTTGCCTTTGTCTTTGATTGAGGCTTGGTAGAGAACAACCAAATGTTTGGTCGTACGACAGGTACGTGACCAATGAACCATCATGCCACATCTATAGCAGGTATTATCTTGTTGGCGTTGAGTGATACTCTAGCTAGCGGTTGCCTGTGGATTTGGCAGTTTCCCTTGATTGGAATTGCCTTCTTATTTTTGAAGGGACCAGTGTTATGATGTCTAGAATTATTACCATGGCCACGCCCTCATTCTACGTCTCGTCCTTTCCCCATAGTACGTATTTTGTGCCTTGTCTATTGCTATCTTGCGGGAAGTCATAATGGCATTGCTTTAGGAAATGCTTTAGACCTTATAGGACGAGATTGATGATTTTGAAGTAAAAGCTCGTTATTCTTTTCAACCACAAGGAGAGATGCAATCAATTTAGAATATTTAGTAAACCGACGCTCTCTATATTGCTCTTTTGGGGAGCACATTAGGGAGCATGAAAAATGGTAAAAAGTTTTTTTCGAGCATATCCTCGTCAGTTGATGTTCTCCAATAAAAGCACAGCTGCGAAGACTAATCTTAAATAAAGCCGAATTGTATTCACTAACAGACTTAAAGTCTTGAAGCCGCAAGTGTGTTTGCCTTTTTCTATATAGACTAAATCCCCTCAAATTAACATAGATACAAGAGCCTTACAATTCTCTTGTATCCATGTGTCGAGCAATTTGAATTTCTTGTAAATAAATTTCTCTAAATGTTAAGGTTAAAACCAGGGTTCGATCATGACCTTGCAATTACCTGACCATACAAGTAGTAAATGCGAATGTACGTCGGGTATCATTCCCACGAGAGATTGATAGCAGTGGTCAACTACTCAACTACTAAAATTTCATACTATTTGGACTCAAAACTCTTAATAGATGTTTTATCAAAACTACAAAAATTAAAAATCCTATACCATTTAATATATTTCAACTAAAACTAAACAAAAAGTAAATGACTAAAAATAACTTGTATATGAAAGGAAGTTGAACCGGTTCTTTTTGTGAAGCGAAAACCATCAATGAAATACAATGGAGCAGTCAGTTCAGCTATCAGTTACTCTGTTCTATGTATGGATCACGATTTTTGTCCAAGATTTCCTAATTGTTAGATTTGATTTCTCAGTTTTCGATTTAATATCCTTACTTCTCTCGAAGACCGTCAAACCAGCTACCCTTATTACATTCTTGCAAGATGCGATTATTTTTCTTTCTCAATACTTCACCAGTTTCTGTTGTGACCGAACTTTACTTTACCTTCTCATGATTTTTAGCTAGTTTCATACTAGCAATGGGTGGCTCGACCTCCGAGATCTATGGGTTTATCCTTTCCACTTGATTAGATCTAAGCTAACACACGGGGATCGAATGTGCACAGTAGATTAAGGTCTCGTTATTAATATTGTTAAATACACCTCCCGACTTCAATTATGAGCGAATGGGGAGTTCAAAATGAACTCGAGCTGTTGAGTTCGTCAATGGTAGTCAACAACCACCGAGGAAAAAGAATGCTCTCAACCTCGAATCTCCGTCTGTGTCACTCGAGGAGGGCATCCTGGATATGAGTAGATCACGTTCCTCAGTGATCTTAGGTACTACTATTGGGAACATCCATTAAACGACAGATTAAGTAAAAGCAGACCCAAATTAATTCTCAAAGTAAATTATTAGGAAGGCGTAACTAAATGTAAATCAATCCAGTTGGTAGCAGCTCTGATTCTTTACATTGCGAATCAAGAAATGGAGTGTAGATCTTTGCCTGACCAACTGTAATTGCAATAAGCGAGAAGAAATGAATTCAGAAATTTGTCTAGATTTCATCATTCAGACGTGTCTTAAGAAAAATAATAAACTAAAAATCTAGCTTTCTACACTCGTCTCTCACCTTACAGTTAATTGAATTCAAACGAAAATAAAACTAAAATCTAAAAATAAAAATCTCTTTTATATAATATCTGCTTGAGTTTCTCCTCTTTTTCCCTTTTAAGGTCGTGAAGAAGGAGAAAGCGCTTTACCATTCTAAAGCTATCTATTTATCTTGTAAAAAAGAATCGGGCGAGATCCCAAAAATGCTCGGGGTAAATCGAAAAGCCCGGCTTCAGCTGTTCTATGTCGCGTTACCGAGTTGATAACCAGCGACATGGAATCTTGATAGCTCATGATCGATTGCGACCTCTTCGCGCTTTCTATTGCGGCGGTTTTTCTTGCAAAAGCCTTGATCGATGGTCACCGACGCCAGTGATGTCAGCGACATCTTGTTGATGTTCGCGCCGGTGTTGATAGCCGCGACATGCTACATTGATGTTCGCCGGTGTTGATATGCGACCTCGGTCACGTAACATCATTTTAAATTCTGACCACTTTGCTGTTTGTAAGACGACTTCATGTTGTGACTTTGATTTCTTGGTCGCAATTCTGTTGGTGTTTTTCTTATCTTCATAACTTTTAATTTTATGTCGCAACCTCATGGTGATGTCGCGACCTCTTTTGTTTTCCATTTCTTTTCTTCAAGTTGAAACCTCATTTCCAAGTTGCAACTGATTTCTTTCTTTCCAACTATTTTCCAAGCTGCGACATCAAAGTGATGTAGCGACATCCTTTTCTTCTGTTCAGCTCTTCTTAAGGTTGCGACCTGAATGAGTGGTCGCGACATCATTTTTCTTGTCAAGACTTCAGTTCCTGTTTTCATGTTGCAGCACAGCATAGCATGTTAGGCTTCAGTGTTACTGGTGAAAACAAGTTGCGACTTCTTTTACTTGAAGACCTCTCTTGTGGCTTCATAAAAGCGGATCCTTGTCGCGACTCGAGTTGTGTTGCGACATCGTTTATCTCCTTTTGGCGTCGCGATCGAATGATATTTGCGACATGAAGCCTCTTCATTATTTCATTTCCCTTTAGTCTACCATGTCTTCTTTATGCAACCTCCTTCTTGATCGCGACTTCTCATTTGTTCAGTTTTCTGTTCTTCTTGAGCTAGAATTTGTTGATGTCTGTGACTGGGACAGGTGCTTGGCCAGGCTTTTGTGTGACCTAACTTTCAGTCGTGACTTCAGATCTGTTGCAGTGTTCTTCTTATTTTTGCTAAATTTGAGTTTACTCTTGTATTTCTGCAAAATGAAATTTGAGTCAATTATCCACTTTTCTTCCAAACAATTCAACATTTATCTCATAATAAAGTGAGAAAAATGGTTAAAATACAATGAGTTTTAGACTCATCAAATTCCCCAAACTTGTGGTATCCCAAGCAAGAAGAGAATTGTTGTCCTCAAACAAATAGCTTAGAAAATTTTAAGGACATTTTTAAGTTCATACCCGCAGTCTTTCTCATTCCACGCGATCTGGAATTAAGAGATACCAATATTATTTCAGAATTTCGGTTTTTGATGCAAGAACAAGTCATGGTATACTTGATCACAAAATTCTTGATAAACTAATGTATTTAAGGTTTATTCAACAAGTCTTGTTACGTATTGTGTGCGAGTCATCAATCCTTTTCATCTTCATGTTGAGTTTAGTTAATCTTCTAGGAGTTTTCTTAGACTGTTTGTCAAAGTCCCATATACTTGTTTTTCATATTGATCTCCACTAATGTAGGTAAATTCAACCTTCAAAATCAATGAGTCTTTAGAACATATTTGAGCTTAGGTAATTGGGTAGATAATGGAAAAATTTAAGTTGTAAATCACCGAGTTTCCATCTTTTCTCTACATTTGCCTCGACTTTCACCCTTTTCTTCTTTGTTCTTCCGATTCTCCTCGATCTTGGCTTGATTCATCTTTTTGAATTCTTTTATGGAATTTCAATTCCATATCAGTACTTGATTGAGCAGATTCTTTTTTGTTCTTGAACTCTTTTCTTTTATTTTCTAAGATTTAGAGAATAGTGCAATGTTTATCTTCTTAGGCTTTCTATTACTCTTAGAGAACTTTGGGCTAACTCCCTTACAGGTTGGCATTAGGGTGCTGATTGTTCAAACACCCCTCTGACTTAATTGTTCCAAGGAAATAGGCCACAAGATAAAACTTATTCCTTATTTCATAAGCTTCTATTTGCTTTACTTCTTCCAACTCCTTCATTGTCCAAAATTTGGAAATATTTCCCCCGAACTGTTCTTCTTTATACTAAACTTTTTTATGGCTGACTGGATAATTGGGCTCTTTATCGGAGTTTATTGCAAGGAAGGAATTTCGGTTTTTCGATTCTTTGTTCATTGAAGAAATAAGGCTTATTTGGCTCTCAAATCAGGAACTAGAGAATATCTTAAGCATATAATCAGAGATGAGCTTGAAATCTCAGCCCGCGAGGATGGCTATATTTCCTATTGATTGTTTCACCTTAGATTTCGCCTCAATCAATAATCAAACAAGTTCTAGGACTATGGACTCTCAATCCTAAATTTCCCGAGAAGATGTTCTAATTCTGTCCAAAGTTTCATAAGTTTTGTTGACCTAAATTATTATTTCTTCAAGACTTGTGTTTATTTCTTTGTTTGCCCACATTATTTCAGCAGTATTTTGTTCCATCGTGATAACCAATTTTCCAATTTTTGCAACTATTTGAATTTAAACAATCTAGAACTAATGCTCTAATTTCAGTTCTTTATTCATACGATTCTTCGTTTGTTCTTGAAAGAACATAATTATTTATTTGATTCTTGCACAGCAAAAAGGAAATGACACAGAAACAAAATTTCATATATTCTAAACAATCAATTTGTATGTCAACATAAATTTTATTCAAATATCAAAATATTTCGATATTGTACAATCCGCTTTCTTTACAAATAAAACGTAACTAAATTGAGAAAAACTCTCTGTTTCTTGATCCTAAATCCTATATCACTTCCCCTTGAAGGTTGCGACTCACCTTGAAAATTTAGTTCACGAGACCTTGAGCTCCTCGAGTGATTCGAGTTAACAAGATGATTCAACAAATTTAGACTCACACCCAGTTGATGGGTTTCAATTAACCCTTCTTCCAAATTCCCTTCCTCCAGCCACTCTCTTGATTACTGTTTTATGGAACAAAGAATGGGTGGTTTGTTTTCCGACTCCATTCATTCCATAAAATGTCTGTGTTCGCAACCTTAGACTCTTTTACTCGATCTTCCTTTTTCTCCATTCTCTTAGTTTATTTTCCTTTGTTCTCCCATCCTTTTATAGTATTAAATCAATTACAAATATTTATTCTACTAATTACAGTAAATAGTTAATAATTCCTCATTCTCTATCTTTAACATTAGATTCAGATATTTGATATTAATAATTCTAAAATTTATTAAATTTCCTCTGATTATTCTCCTCGAAACTGACCATACTAAAGCAATTTGGTTCAATCAAGACATTGATTTATGTTTCACTGACTAATAACTATTTATTTCAAGATTACGAATGAATGATCTGAGGCAGAAGGTTAGGGTGAATTGTAGTCCCAGTTGAATTTGAAGTGGAATAGTGCTGGTTAATGTCATGGCAACGATTTGGGAATTAGACATTAACTATTGGGCTACTAAATTAATGATTTTCAATTTTTTTTTTTTTTCTTGCTGGACGCCCAAAATTAGAGGTTTTAACTTTTTCAGGATTTTTCTGGTCACGACTTCAAAATTTTATGTCGTGACCTAAAAATTTAGGTCACGACAGGGAAAATTGTGTTGCAACATAAAAATGTTCTTTCCTTCCTTTATTCGATTGTGACCTCAATTTCGTGTCTGACTTTCTTTTCCACTTTTTATTTTTCATCCGGCCTCTTGGTTGCCACTTGCGGATTAATGTTGCGACCCAAAACATAAACATTCAATTTCACAGCAATTTCAATTTATTCACTTCCATTCAAAACAACTACAACTCAACTTATTTGTATCATGCACAAATTTAGCAACTTCTATCATGCATCACATTCAACAATTAAGCATCAAAACAAGATAAAAATTCCCCGAACTTTCCAATCATGTTATATCAAGAACAAATTTAAAATTAAAATCAAAAGAAAAAATACCTTTATTTTGGTCTCTTATGCTAGTAGAGGAATTTGATTGCGGATCTTTCTCCTTTTTGCACAATCTTCATTCTTGTAAAACTAAAAAAAAAAATATATATCTAACTACTCTTCAATCGATAATGAATTTAATCACAAGAAACTATTAAAAATTTTAAACACTGAAACTGTAAAATGGAACAAGAAAAATTTAAAACAAGCGGTGGATTGCCTTTCACAAAATTTTGCTCCATTTTAGTCTTGATTGGACTTTTCTGCTTGCCATTGTTACATTTACTTCAATTTTCTTCATTCGAGAACTAAGTGTATCTTCCAATTGCTTTTTCTCAAGATAATGCTTTAATCTCGACCATAACTTTGAGCTCACTGTGATTCTTTGGTTCTAAGTGTCACTGCCCAAGCTTTGTGCTGCTGCGTAAATGGTCCACTCCATTTTAGTTTGACTTTCTGGAAAGAGTCTTAGTGGAGTTGAATAACAAGACCTGATCTCTGCCTTAATTCCTCCTCAAAATTAGTTGATCATGCCATTTTTTGTTTTATCCTTGGGTGCAGCTACTCATAGGCTTCATTCCTCAACTCTTCCAATTAAACTTTTAGCCGGAGTAACATCTTCTTTAGCGGCTTTAAAGTCAAGGTGAGGCTTCTTGATGGCCCACATAGCTTATGTCTAGCTCCAAGAGGTAGGTGACAAGGTTTCAAAGACAAGTACGTATGGAGACATTCGATGGGAGTTTAAACTGGATCTGTATGCCCATAGTGCATCATCAAGCTTGAACCCGATCTCTTATGTTGGAACACGGTCTTTTCGGAATTTTTCTTTGTTCCACCTTGGAAATTTCGACGCCCATTTGTTTGAGTGATAAGCCAAACTCATAATATGTTTATTTCATATCTACTCACGGTTGTCAAACACCTTATTTGAAATGGCTTCCTCCATCGCTATTATAGTTAAGTGTCCCAAATCTGTGAGAATATTTCTTTGTAAAACCCCTAGCTATGTATTGGCATCATTCTTTGGGCCAATTGCTCTCTCACCCATTTGATACATAATTCACAGCTAGGAGTATGTATATATTTCGGATGAAAGCGGAAAAGGTCAGCATCAAAATCCATTCCCCACATACATCAAATAATTGCACCACCGGAGTACCTTGCGGGGCATCTCATGCCTTTGATACTACATTCTTTGGCATTGATCACATAGCTTCACCCATTCAAAACAGGTCCTTAAATAATAGGCCGGTAAAATCACATTGGAGAATTTGTGGGCTGTTTTATCTCTATAAAATGTCCTGCATATGGTGATGCATGACATTCTTGTAAATCTTAGCTGCTCCCCTTGGTACACACATCTCCTTATAATTAGATCGACTCCTCTTTTAAACCAATATTAGATTGTCGGATGTAGTACCTAATCGATCCTTAACTTTTTTCTCTGTTGATGTTGAATTAAGGTGGCATAATTCCTGACTAGAAATTCTAATATCGACTATACCGAGGGGTGATTGGGTAATGTGAATATTGCTCATCTGAAATTTTACGCTATTTCTCTTCCATATCTTTGTACGGTGGGTTCTGTGCTCTTGACAGTGGTATGCATTGTCACTTCCCTTTTTGTCTTTATTTCTAAATCAAAATTCTGCGACAATAACACCCACACGATCAAAATCTTGGCTGCAGCTGCTTTCTTTGCCATTTAGATATTTAATTCTTTGCATGATCAGTGTGTATAACAACATAGGACCCCAAAATGTATGGCCTGAACTTTTCACATGCAAACACTATTACTTGACATCTCTTTATTGGTAGAGTAATTTTCTTATGCTTCATTAAAGGTTTTGCTAGCATAGTATATGACATGAACACTTTCTATCTTTACGTCCCGATACGGCTCCCATTGCAAAATCAACGGCATCACACATGATTTCAAATTCTCTGTTCCAATCTGGCTTTGATGGGAGCCCGACAAACACGGATTTGATTTCTTCGAGATCACGTTATGGCGGGATTCATCAAATAAAACTTAATATCTTTTCGACCAATCTTCATAGTGGTCTAGCAATTTTGAGAAGTCTACGATAAATCTTCTATAAAAATCCGGCATGTCACAGAATCTTCCTAATTCCCCTTGACGTAGTGGGTGGCATTAGATTTCTTATAATTGAAACTTTTGCTGGTCTACCTCGAGTCTAGCTGCGAAATCATGTGCTGAGACAATTATACGTAACCATAAAATGGCATTTCTCCCAAATAAGAGCTAGATTCTTGTCTTTACACCTTTGAAGTACTGTCCCCAGGTTATGTAGGCATTGTTCAAAACTGGATCCATACACTGTAAAATCATCCATGAATATCTCCATAACTTCTTTTGCTAGATCAGAAAATATAGACATCATGTGCATCTGGAAGGTACGGGGGCATTACACAAACGATGGCATTCTCTAAAAGCAAAAGCCTGGGCATGTAAAGGTGGTTTTCTCACGTCTTGGTCTGACGGGTGGTTATATCAGATATATGAAAACATAAAAATGAGGGTGTCACGCCCAACCTATCCGACGTCCCGATCCAATGGCGGAAAATGATCTTTACGTTGCGTTATTCAATTTTCTATAGTCAATACACACCCTCCATCCTGTCAGTTCTTGTAGGAGATAGTTCATTCTTTTCATTTATGATCACGATGAATCCACCTTGGGAACCACATACACTTGGGCTTACCAGAACTATTCTCGATATATATAAACGCATTGTATTTCGAGAACTTCTTTGCTGTGACTTCATATCATTTGGGTTCCAGCCTCCTTTGATGTTCAATGAAAATTTTATTATCCTCAATGATATTTTGTGCATGCAAATGGAGAGCGTATGAGATCTTCCAATTGACCCGGCATCGCTTCCTTGTATTTTCGAAATTACCGACATACATTCTTGACTTCAGTCAATGCAGCTGATATGATAACTGGTTTTCTCTTTTCTAGTTCTAAAAACTCATATTTTAAATAGTTGAGGCAATTCTTTCCAATGTTGCCATACGCACTAGTTTCACTGCTCATAATTCTTTGTTTACAGTACTTATACTCATCTTATTTGTTTCATTATACATTTGTTTCCTTGTTAAACAAATTTGAGCGGTGCTTCAAATCAAAGACTCTTGAATCTCTTGGAAATTCATCTCAATTTCATTGATAAAGTGTTGAAGAAGGATGTCGAAATTCAATTAAATCATTACAGAAGGCTATTGTTTATATAGCCCGCCTGGCCCATGCGCATTTACAACCGGGATGTTTTCAGGACTTCTATTAATATTGAAATGCAACGCTTCATTTTAACCACGGTGTCGATTCACCTTTAAATACGTCAATCAAGGCAGCTCAGTTGCTAAGAAGATTGACAATAAAGGAACTTGGGTGTATCTTAAGCCATGCATGATAACAAAATCCAGGAAAATAGTTTCCCGACCTTGATAAGTACATCTTCCCGGAATATAAGTTTGTTTTAGTGGTAGAATCTGCCATACGCAATGTAATTTGCTATTGAGATGGATTCCCCCAAACTAGATCTGCAATAATAAGAGCATCGAAATTTATACTTGTGCCAGAATCACATAAAGCTTTCTTGAATTCATATTCCCCAATGGATCAGGGAATGGTGAAGCGCAGGTCTTTCATCTTTGTTTGGGAATACTGGTGGATAATAGCCTTTGCATGTAGTAGATCAAGTTTACTATTCCTCTCGACTATCTTCCTTTTCTTGCTCAGTATCTCCTTTAGAAATTTTGCATAAAGAGGCATTTGACTAATTACCTCTGTAAATGGGATATTTATTTCTATTTTCTTGAAAATATCCAAGAATTTAGAAAACTGTTCTTCTCTTCTTGACTTCTAGAAGTCTACGCTGGAAATAGCACTTGAGTGTATAAGCTAATGCTCCTTCCTTCTTTTCGGTCATTACTTTCTTTGTTTGTTCAATAAAATTGTTCTTCTCTCCTTCTTCGATCTTCTTTCTCTGCCTCAGTCTCTTCTTTCTTTCTATCTTTTTGTTGCTGTAAATCCTTCCCACTTCTTAATTGTCTTTGCCATCGATCTTTGGAGTTCTTAGTATCATAGGGAATGTTCCTTTCTCACGATTTAGCATGTTCGAGCGATTGCCCTACTCTTGTGTCTCTAAATTTTCGTGAGGCACTAGTATTCTTAAAAAACATTTGGTATCAAAGACTTGAGAAAAACTTCCAGGTCAGATAGTTCACATTCATGGGTGTAATAGCCTCTTGTTGTCCCAGGCTGACATTTGTTCTTCATGGTTGGGTTCTCTGACCACGAAGTATTCATTTTACGCCTTACCTCCTTCGCTACTTCTTTTGGAACCTTGAACATTGCTGATATCATATGTGTTGAGATGTTGTCCGCCTTAGGCCTTGTAATGCCCTCCACATATGAAATTCTCATGGTTCCTCAATGATGGATTGTAGTGTGTGGGTAGGTTAGGATTTGGCTTGAAATGATAACTTCTTTGCTCGTTCACGTACTTAACCTCCTCAGCACCATAAGAATCTTCTTCTGTTGGCACATCAACACTTCTTCTCCATAGAAGTTCTTTCAGTGCTCACATTTCATAGGCGGTGTGCATCTTCTCTTGGTACATCCGTCCTATGCATTATGGCATCGACTTTAGCTATGGGTGTCATCTTGCTCGACTCCGCATTACTTTCTCTGTTGCTTCCTCTTTAAAACTCGGATGGAGCTTTCATATTACATTTGCCAAGTCTTCTATCAGATCTCTTGCCTCTTCAGCACTTTTTAGGTTTGAATGCTCCTGACATGAAGCGATAATTCCACTTAGATGCTGTCATTTGGAAGCTTGATACACTATGTCCATCTGGGTCTTCAGATCTATTCCATGCATTGGGCACCTCTTCAGCAACCTCTTGAATATTTCCCAAGCTACATATAGGCTCTCATCTTCCCCTTATTGGAATACTATTATCTCTCTTCGTCTCTCTGAAGTGAGATGGGGGGAAAGGAGAATGCACTTAGTAGGCTTCTACCAACTCTTCCCAAGTATCAACCGAACCATATGGTAATGATTTGTACCATGTGGTTGTTATATCTCTCAAAGAAAATGGGAAGAGATGCAACTTTATCACCTTTGGTCTCACACCATTCAGCTTCACTGTATTAGCCATCCTGAGAAATCTTCCCAGGTGTTCGTTTGGTCTTATTGGGTGGCGATAAGCGATGTTCTTGACCATTGTATAATGGCTTAATTTGAAATTATTTGCATCTGATGGCTGCATGCGATTGCGAGTCTCTTCTGCGAATAATGAGCCTCGAAATCCTCCATTGTGTCAGTAATGGGGGCCTTATTGCTCCTCTGTTCCTCTATAAGTGTGTCTCTCATCTACCTTATGGTTGCGTTTTACTTGCTCTTTTGTCTTTCTTAAGCTCACAGTGTTCTCTCAATTCAGTATGCATTTGGAGATCGAATTGAATCCTGTTTCCTATGCATTAAAGGTTTTCACAAATCAAAACACACTCAGTTAATAGGATTAGTCAAACTAAACAAATATTTCAACATAAGCTTTATTAAAGATTGGTAGTTTGAACTGTATTGCTTTCAAACTATTTTGTTCTTTTCTTAAAATGTCCAGTGTATTTCTTCTTTACCGTCGAATATTGATCTAATTAATTCTTTCAATCCGACAGCAGCGCCGTAAAAACTTGTTTGCCTTTTCTATATAGACTAAATCCTCAAATTAACATAGCTACAATAGCCTGATTCTCTTGTATCCATTGTCACTTTGGTTAAATTTGCTTGCTTAAATAAATTTCTCACAAATGTTAAGGTTAAATAAGGGTTCGATCATGACTTTGCAATTCTGAGCGTACAAATGGTAAATACGAATGTAAGTCCGGGTATCATTCCCGGGAATTGATATTATAGGCAGTCACCAGTCAACTACTCAACTACTTACTAAAATTTCATACTATTTGGACTCAACTCATAATGAATATTTGTCAAAAACTACAGTAAAAAATCTATACCATTAATATGTTTCAAAGCTAGCCAAAACAAAAATGACTAAAAATAGCATGAAAGAATGGATTGAACCGATTCTTTGTAAAAGCGAAAACCATCAATGAAATACATTAGACGGTCGATTCGGCCTCTATCAGTTTACTCTTGTTCTATGTATGGATCTGAGATTTTGTCAAGATTTCCTGGTATTGGAATTTGATTTCTCGTTTCGCGATTTAATATGCCACTTCTCTCGAAGAAGACAGATCAAACCCATTTGCAGTATTCCACATTCTCTTGCAAGATCTAGGTATTTTCTTTCTGATACTTCACACCCATTTCATTGACAATGGAACTTTTACTTTACCTTTCTCATGATTTAGCTAAGTTTCTCTTTACTTAATGGGTGGCTCAACCTCCCGAATCATATGGGTTTATCCCTTTCCATGATTAGATCTAAGCTGCTGAGGATCGGAGCGTACTGTAGATTAAGGTGAACTCTACGGTGTGTATTGTTAAATACACCCCTCAGCTTCAATTATGGCTTGAATGGGGATTTATCAAAATGAACTCCAATTTCGGCAGTTAGATCAATGGTAGTCGAACATGCCCGAGAAAATGCTCTCAACCCTCGGGAATCTCCGTCTCTGTGTCCTGGAGGGCATCACAGATATCGAGTAAGACCCATTCCTCGGCCCGAACACTGGGGCCTCTTATTAGGAACTTATCATTAAAAATGACAGATTAAGTAAAATCGAGACACAAAATTAATTCTCAGTGGTGTGCGGGAAAGGCGTAACTAAATGTAAATCAAATCCAATTTGAGGTATAGCTCTGTGATTCTTGATGCGAATCAAGAAATGGGTGCCGATCATACAACCAACGTAATTAAATAGCGAGAAGAAATGAAATTTGTCTAGATTTCATAATTCCTTGATGTCTTAGAAAAATGTCAAAACTAAAAATAGAGGCTACACTGTAGTCTACACTTGTTGTGAGATTAAGCGAAATAAACTAAAAATCTAAAATAAAAATCTACTCATATTGCTGAGTTATCTCTTTCCTTTTAGATTAATGAGAAAGGACTTTACCAATTCTAAAGCATCTGTTATCTTTGTAAAAATTTAGATTTGATCTGATGCTTAGAGTGGAAATCAAAAGAAAAAGCCCGACTCAGCATTTCTATGCGACCTTGGTTGATGTCGCTGACCATGGAATCTCTTGATAATGGCTCTTGATCAGTCGCGACCTCTTCCTTCACATTACAACCGGTTTTGTCTTGCAAAAGCCTTGATCGGTGGTGTGTTGTCGAGAGTGATGTACGCCTCTTGACCGATGTTGATGCCAAAGAACCTGGTCCATGTGTGACATCATTTTAGATTAGTATACCACTTCTTTGTTGTAAAACTGACGTTCATGTTGTGACTTTGATTTCTGGTATAGCATTGGTGTTTTCTTATCTTCCCATAACTTTCAATTTTATGTGACCTCTTTTGTTTTCATTCTTTTCTTGATTTGAAGCCTCATTTCACGTTACAACCGATTTCTCTCTTTCAACTATTTTCCAGTTTAGACGCCAGTGCGTCGACATCGCCCTTCTATGTTGGCTCTTCTTTAAGGTTGCGACTTTGAATGGGTGGTGACATCATTTCTTAATCAGACTTTAATTCCTATTTTCATGTCGCGACGCATATAACATGTCAGCGACTTGATTGACTTTAATTAAAAGCAAGTTAAACTGCTTTTTGCCACGAAGACCTCTCTTGTGGCCTGCAGACGAGATCCTTGTGTTAGACCTCGAGTTATGTCGACATCATTTATCTCCTTTTGGCGTGTACGACTATAAAAATGAAATCCTTGACATGAATTCTTCATTTGGCTATTTCCCTTTGTCTGCGACCACGTCTTGTTTACTATGACCTCAGCTATAAAATTCAGCGACTTCATTTTGTTTAAATTTTATATTTCTTCTTGAAGCTAGAGATTTGTTGATGTGTGACACAGAATGGTAGCAGCCCAGACTTCTGTGTGACTTTAACTTGCCGGTCATTGACTTTGGGTCTCTTCTGTTTGTGATTCTTCGATTTTGCTAAATTGAGTTTAACGTATTTTCATATAAAATGAATTGGGTCAATTATCCACTTTTCTTCAAACAGTTCAACATTTTTCTCATAATAAAGTCGAAAATGGTTAAAACCTAACAGGTTTTTAGACTCATCAGAATTGAGCTTAAAATTTTGTTGTCTGACAAGAGAAGAAAAATTACATTCTCGAACAAACTATTAAATTTTAGGACATTTTGGGTTCATACACGGTCTTCTCATTCTTTAGTCTGGAATTAAAAGATACAGTATTATTTCAAATTTGAGTTTTGATGCAAAAGCAGCGCTAGTATATACCCATCACAAAATTCTTGATAAACTAATGTATTTCATGATTTATTCAGCAAGTCTTACTACGTATTGTGTGCGGGTCATCAATCCTTTCATCTCTTCATGTTGAGTTTAGTTAATATTATAGGAGTTTCTTGACATTTGTCAAAGTCCCATATCTTGTTTTCATATTGATTTCCTTAATATAGGTAAATTCAACCTTCAAATTAGTGGGCTTGTAATGTTAGGCTTGATAAATTGGGTGATAATGAAGAATTTAAGTTAGCAAATCACCCGATTTCCATCTTTTCTCTACATTTGTTGCCTCGACTTTCACCTCTTCTTTGTTCTTCGATTCTCTATGATCTTAGAGCGATTCGTCTTTTTGAATTCTTTTATAGATTCAATTTCCATATGCCTTGATTAATTGATTCTTTTGTTCTTGAAAACTCTTTTCTTTTTTTCTAAATTTAGAATAGTACAATATTTGTCTTCTTAGGCTTTCTATACTCTTAGAAAGGAACTTTGACCTTAACTCCAGCCGTACGATTGGCATTAGGGTCTTCAGGTGTTAAAACACCTCTGACAATTGTTCAGAAATGATATGAAGACAAAACTTATTCATGTTCACTGGCTTTTGTTCTTTCTTCTTGACTCCTTCGTTGACCTTAAATTTGGAAACATATTCTTCCCAAACTTGTTTCTTCCATTATACTAAACTTTTATGGTAGGCTTTGGATAATTTGGGCTCTTTCATATGAGGTTATTATAGGAAGGGAATTTAGTTCGATTCTTTGCTCACATTGAAGAAATAAGGCTGTTGAAAACAAATCAGGCTAGAAGACCAATAACAAGCATATATTGAGAATGGCTTAGGAAACTCAAGTGCAAAAAATTATTACTCCCATCATTTTCCTATTGATTGTTTCACTAGATTTACGCCTCGATGTGTCAGACAAGTTCTAGGACTATGGTTTCAATCCTAAATTTCCCAGGAAGATGTTCATAATTCCTGTAGTTTCATAGTTTTGTTGACCTAGTGTGTGTTTCTTCAGACTTGTTATTCTTTGTTTATACATTATTTCCAGCGGTATTTTGTTTCCATCAGTGATAATTTTCCAGACACACGCTAAGCCCAGTTTAAAAAGCGATACAAGCGATACTCTAATTTCGGTTCTTTAACTAAGCTTTGGATTTAACAGGTTTTGATGTGAGGAAGGCAGATTTATTGTTAGTTCATGCGTGAGAAATAATACAGGAACGAACAGTATGATTGACGATGGTTTGTGATTAAACATCAAATTTTATTCAAATATCAAATGTTCGATGTTGTGCAATCTGCTTTCTTTTCTAGTAAAAAGCATTAACTAAATTCGAGAAAAACTCTCTATTTCTTGATCACGATACTATATCTTCCCTTTGAAGTTCTGACTCACATGGAATTTAGTTCATGGACCTTGATATAAGTGGTCGATTAACAAGGTGATTCGACAAATTGAATACTGTGTTGTGGGTTTTGATTAACCACTTCTTCGATTCCTTCTAGCAGCCCTCTCATGGTGCAGTTTATGGAGCAAGAAATAAGATTTGGTTTTGTTTTTCATTATTATGTTCTATAAAATCATGTTTTTAACCTTAGACTCTTCTTTTCTCTCGGTCTTTCCTTTTCTCCATTCTCTTAGTTTATTTTTTTCCTTTGTTCTCTCATCCTTTATAGTGATTTAGTCTCTTGAATTCTGAGTGTTTGTTCTTTTCTTCAAATTTTTAGATGTAGACTAGTTGAAACTAGGTTTCTGGGGTGCTCTTTTGATAATTTCCAAATGAGGTTTTGGGACTTTTTGAGAGAATATTAATCATTTTCTTGAATTTATTCAGATTTGTAGATTATTCTCTCGAGAAAGTTTTCATATAAACAATTTAGTTCAATCAGACATTGAATTACATTATACATTAATATTATTTCTACTAAGGTACCAATGAATGATGAAAGGCTAAGGAAATATGAGAAAGCGACAAATTCTAATTTTGTGAGATTAGACATATTTTGAGAAATAATGAAACAAAAAAATTAATAAAATTTGTAATAAAATGATCAAAAATTTAACCAAGAAATAAATAAATATAGATTTTTTGGGAATCTAATGTGACATTATGGAATTTCGTTTTATAAAAAAAATTATTCGAGGAATTCAAGTGTTTCTTTGAATTATTTTAAATTATTGTGTGGATCATAGAATTCAAGGAGTTAGACAAGTTATACGAGATTGTTGCAATGATTCGTTTAGATTAGTCTTCTAATTGTGACGTCCCCAAGAGCAGAGTTGGTTTGAGACAACTTAGTCGACGTGGAATACTGGTGGGTAATAGGTGGCAAGGCGTGTATCGAAAGAAATTGTGAGTCTCCCTTTTATTATAGGAACCTGCAGACCTTTGTTCTGACATCAACATGGAGAGACATATACATGAATAAGCGACCTGACCCGGGCCCATGCAAACAATCTTTTCATCAGTATGCAACCATACCATAGTTTCAAGTTAATAATTATATTATACAACATATATTAAAATTAGCAAATTCTAGCCATAGTATTATCATAAAACCATCAGAAACCACAATGACTTTCTTTGAAATCGGCCTCCTAGATCAATTGATGTCATATACAAACCATATTTTGAAATAATATATTCTAGACAAGTGGCTAATAAATGGTGGAGATAAGCACAATGGATTCATACACCAAGTGCATGTCTGATGATCGATGTAACAACATTGACAAATTCGTGATCCTTAGATATGCAAATGACACCGACCAATATCCGTCCTCATAGGCTCCCACTCCCAGGTGCTAAGCCGTGGCATAGAAAAACATCATTTTCAAAACAAAACTTCTTGTTCTGAAATATACTAGAAGTGTCGGTGAAATAAGGGACTACCCATAGAGACAGATGTGTTGGAGAACCTTCCCAAAACAATACATGGGCTCTCGACGTGTAGTGTGAGACCATCTCCAAACCGCACCATTCTCCAGGGGAAAGAATCAATTATAATGAAATTCCTTTGGCAACCATTTTAGTTTTCAGAAAATTCATGTCATGCACACACCTAATTTCTAGATTTGCAGGTGCGTATGAAATGCGTTATGTCATTCAATGCAATTTATCTCTTAGCGTCTGAAATATATCGTACCAAACCGCGGCCATATTTACATAATTTGTGCAAACCGACATGTTGTATAGAATTCTGTGCATTTACTCAAAAATTAAGAAACACGCGGACTAATTTAGCAAACACGAGCAATTCGATTTGATTTTCGATAAAACACATTTTCTCCTGAAATATTTGAATGCTATTCGTGAACGGTGAAACCTAGGGTTCTTGTTCGACTATCCTGACATCGGTTCCACTTTGTGAACAGAAATTCAATAGCCATTCAGCCTCGTATTAAAGAGCAGTTCTTACATATTCCCTATTGAAATAGCCCACAAGCAGTCCCTATGACATCACCGAACCATCGATTGGGTTATAATTTTCTTACTGGTCCCAAGTTTGCCCAAGGCCGTCAAAGCAGCGTTGAGCCTCAAACCCATGAAACATCACCAAAAGCACCAATCGAAATGCAACAGGTAAGGATAAAACCCCTACCTCCACGGAGTTTGTCTAAACTCGAGGCGACACTGCGGCGTTGCCTCGCGGCGTGAAACGACTTTTCATTGCTTGCTCCCGGCATCAGTTAATTAGATTGGCCAGGGATCTTAGAGAGAGTGGCGCATTCTCTTTACAAAAACTAAAAACTAGCCTACACCCAACTCCCTTTTTCCTCTGCCGTTTTTTGAAGTCTTTTTGCTCGCTTTGAGAAGAATCCTTATTTAGCTATTTTGTCTTTGTGCTCATTTACAAATTCAAATACCATCCATGTCCCCAACTTTGAATTTTCGATATTATTTATCGTGACCAGTTCATCTCTCTCTGCTCATCGACATGTGTCACGCCAGAAATGCGAGTTAAATGTGACTTTTCTCATCCAAAATATCGTTTCTGGCACCGTACTCGGTGTCTCGAAAAAACGATGCAAATCTGTCTCTGAATTGACGAAATTCGACGTGTTAGCTAGATTTGAGACTATTCCAACGGTGAAATAGTTTCGTCATCAGGATGAAGGAATTTCAATTTTACCAAAATTACGATTTCTTTTGAAATTGGAATTTTACCGGATATTCGTTATACCTCCTTAAAGGAATTTCATTAAGTACGGTCACAACACAACCGACTGTTCATATGCAGTGCTATACCGTGCGTATAAACTGGTCATTTAAATGATAAGCAGCTAAACCACGTGCCAGCCGTCCCTAAGCTAGAAGGATGGGTGGCGCGTCGGTATCATCCGAAGCTCCGTTGACTCCTCACTCCTTAGTGCCACCATAGCACCCTAACAACCCCTCACGGTCTTCGTCGCGAGCGATCCGCGGTATCACGGTACACCTTTGGTCCCTCTTGAAGGTCAGCCGATTATCCGACCTCAATCGTCCCGATCCATCACATGGTGGTCGGGTATGCCAGGAACGTAAAGGCGATGAAATACCTTGTGGACACGACATGTGAGTGGTAAAAACCCAGTGGTACGCCAGCGATGCTACCCTCTACGAATTACTCTCGAAGGCCCGATAAACCTCGAGTGATAACTTCCTAAGCAGGTGACCACTCCCTCTTGGGGCATCACCTTGAAGGCGTGATCAACACTCGAACTCCTAAAGATCGACGTGATGCATCGGCATAAGCTCTCTGCATCTGGCGGGTGAGAAGACATTGTAGTATCAAGATCACCTTCTCGGAGGTGTCTCTAATCAGATCAGGACTAGTGATAGAACTCTCTCCCACCTTGGTCCAACATAACGATGACTGCGTGGCCATCATCCTGATGCCTCATATAGTATCCATCCAGTATGCTAGATCGATGGCTTGTTGTTTGTGAAATGAGATTCCACTAAGGCGAGTATCTTCGACTGCCGCCATGATCCGAGGCGCATGCTGTAGCATGTTCTAACACTGTATAGTCCCTCTCGGGTGACCATGTGCGTGAATTTGGAAAGCATGCTCATGGCCAATGGGTGTACCCGTAGCCTTTTGAAAACTCTTCAAAGTGAAGCATAAATGGTCCTATCGACCTTGTGGATCTTTGGTACTCCATTATGGCAGGATCACTTGAATATCTGACTGCATTGCGAATCTCTCAATGTGAAGGTCATGCTTCAAGTAGAAAATGCCAGGCCAGTGGTAGGCCCATCCTCACCCATGCGTCATGTCTGCGTTGTGTGGCAAGTGGGTCTAAAATCCATCAGCGTGCTCCCACTTTCCTCGACCACCTCGTGTTTGAAGTAGCCCTGTGCCACAGTGCGGCCTTGGCTTTGTTGACCGCGTGAGATATCGTCGCATAAAGTCCCCTCACGTGTCTCGCCGTCGCTCGATAGTCACCGCGTGAAAGATCGGTACGTCTTAGTACCACTGGATGCAGCCAATCCCGAGGCAGTGAAACTCGAATCTACTCTCTCCGAATGTCAGTCGTGGGGAACCACTACGATCCTCATCTGAAGGCGCCATTGCGTGATGGTCGGCCCTGGATGCTGTCTGCGCTTGTACACAGTCAACGATGGACGCTATCTGCACGTCCACGCGGCTGGGACTCGATCACTCTGCTGTGAGACGGTGTAACTAAACTCCGGCGTACCCCCAAGCTGCTGGTTGTCACATAGCTAGTATCCATAGTCACCGACATCTGCCACTCCCGGGAAGAAATTTATACTGTGTCCTCCCCTTGACTTCGATTGGCGATCATTTCATACCCGGGGTGGTAATCTGAAAGTGAAGTCATAATCCTGCAGGAACTCCACCGTCCATCAAATGTTGCCTCTGTGTGAGGTCAGCTGCGTGAGATATACTTGGACTTTTAGTGCAGTGCTCTCGAACTCCTCTCCCGTATAAGTAGTGGCGCGAAATCTTGGCGAACTACGGCGCCAACTCAGTCGTGTGTGCCAGTGAGTGCATATGATTCTTGGTAGCCGGAACCTGCAGCTATTACCCTCCGGGCCATCAAGCCACATCCCGATCCAGGCCTCGAGGCAGCCGCGTACCTTTGTGTACCTTGTCCACATTAAAGGTTCTCGAGATAGGAGTAGAAGTAGTCTCCTCTTCAATTCACCGAATGCCTCCTCACGTCGGTCATCAGTAACTTGACCTCTTCGGGTCGTCTGGGTCATAGTGGCACCCGATCGGGAGAAATCCTCAATGAGTCCCATGTTTCCCGACCCGATCAGTTTGCGTTATCTCGAAGACAACTTGGCTCTCATTATCATGGCCTTGACCTTCTCAGGTCCATGACACCTTATCGTTCCGCGTGTCCCGAAATCTCACCTGATGAAGCGAGCTTCGCCTTGCGAACTTGGCGACTCTGATTGATGATCTCGACAAATGTAAAGCGATGCCGAATGATACTCATTCTCCGCTCGGCGTGGGGTAGATCGAGATGTCATCCACGAAGACCAGCCGAGCCCTGATCTAGATAGAGGTTGAACCACCCTTCCATGAGATATGAATCTGCTGGCCCGTGGCCGATCAAGGCATCCACTTAGTAGTAAAAGTGCCACTCTTGGCGATATCTGTGTATCTTGTATACGTCTCTAACCTAAATTGGTGAGTAACCTGATGCGAAGGTACATCTTGGGTAGACTCGCTCTCTCAGTGATCAAACAAATCATCGATAAATCGACCAGTAGATTTACGATTCTTGATCGTAACCACCGAATTTCCATTCATCAGGTGAAATCAGAAATTACGCCGGTCGAAGGATCGTCTTCTTCTTCATATTGAGCGGAGCCCTATGGTGAAGTGCTCGATCTGATCCCTTATCCGGTAGCTCCTGTGTTTGGACTCACTGAGTCTATGACTCATTTTGGTGCCGTCCCATGTGGAGTCATGAAGTTGGCGATACCAAGAGTGTAACTTGTCAGAAGTCACCACCCTCTGCGGAGAAGCGTCGGTAACTTCGTCGGGAAAAACATCCTGCGTCTTTCTCAAACCACCGAGGTAGATCTAAAATCCGGATCTTGTATCCTCAGAAGTACTTGCTATGACATGTGTCACGGCACGACTCATCTTGCTTTTGAGGCAAGTCTCGCTGCTTGTCCCATGATACACAGTGCTAGTGCGCGTAGGCAGATGGCAAATCTACGCTCCATAATCGATAACGACCACAATAGTGTCCCGACAGTCATCCCACTGGGATGACGTGACTCGACATGTCCATGATCCTCGGTCCCAGCCATGGTGAGGTCAGGGTCTGCCTGCCTCTCCACCTTATCCCTCCCCACCTGCTCCGACTGTGACCCTGTCGTCTGTCATGTACTGATCTGGGAGAACTCACGTAAGGGCTCCTCTAGGTCGACCTCTGGCTGACTCTATCCATTTAGGAGTCCCGAGTGATGAATGGAATCGACCACGATCAAGTAACCGCTCTGCCCATGGCGAGATAGTAGCGTGCCACAATATCGCCGGTTGATTGACGACTTCGGTAAACGGTGTGATGGCGTAGGCACGCCCCGAACCCACGGCGTCCTTTGTGGGCCTCGTCCTCTCGGCTATGTCTGGCCTCTGCGGCGCCTGTGTAGCTCCTGGCCGAAGCCCGGCTCCCTCGGCCTGGTACGTGGAGGATATGATGTCATCACGTCTGCCGCGTGTGGGGTGTGGCGTCGAGCCACAGGATCCTTGTCTGCAGGAGACAGTCCTCCTCATGTCATTCTTGTGATGGTAGCTACCATCTCTGACATTGTGTCCCTGATCGTCCACAGCTCGGGATGCGCCCGTGACCTCACCAGGAGTCCTCGTCGGCCAGAAGCCCTGTAACAAGACTAAGCGGCTCTCCTTCCTGCTTGCTACTGCGCATCCGGGTGCTGGGCATCCTCGATCTCTCTTTGTGGTGGTGGCCCGACCATGAGTCTGTCTGTAGGCGAAGGCTACAATCCTACCGAGATCGTTAGCCGACATTCTCAAATCTCTAACCTTGGCCATGTACGTGGCCCGTAATCCTCGGCAAAAGCGGGCCTTTGCGTAGATCTAGCCCACGTAATCATCGGTGATCATCGTCCTAGCCCGGCTGCAGGAACTCTTGAGCCTTTGTCTCTCGTATTGTCCCGAGTACTTGCCATGAGCAGCTCAGAGCTACCGCCCCCCGTGTCATTGCCTGGTCTACATGGGTCTTTGCCGGTTCCACCATATGGACCCCGCCATCTGGCCCAGACGGCTAGTCGATCTGTCGCGTCAGTGTCTCAGCAGCCTCCCAACACCTTCTCGAGCACACGCCAGACGATGAATGCTTCCTCCGTGGATCCTCCCTGTGAATGTCAGGATGATGTACAAACCTCTGGAGTTCTTTGGGACCTCTCCCACTGACTACTGCTATACGACTGTCACGTCATGACCGCATGACTCTGACCTCGACAAAGGCCTGCGATCAAATCTTGGTGGTGCCCTAGCTTGATTTTCCAGATGGGCGCCTCGTCGTCCTCAGTAGCCATCTACAGGTTGAATGGAGTTCATCCTGATACGATATCTACAAGTAAAACGCTGACCCAGAGACCTAATCACATAATACATTTTATATACTATGTCCTTGCATTTATAGGTAATGCAAGACAATTTAATCAATATATCGATCATTTTTTATCAACAAAATTTATTTTGAATTTCATTTTGTAAAAATTATGTTTCTTTATTTGATTGTGTGATTTTATTTTATTTATTAAAAAAAAAAAATTTCCAAAATTTTGTGAATAGTATGAACCTTTGTTCATGAACGATGTCAAACGATGACTCGGCGATCTTTGAGTCAATGTTCAGGTGCACCAAATACGGCCAGTGGCCCGACATTGCGCCCCAGTCGTGACCTTGGCGTGTGAGGCGTGTGGGTAGACGTGTAGCCGTGTCGTGGCAGCCCACATGGCCGTGCTCGCGAGCCGAGTGACCATGTCGTGGCCGAGTCTGCATGCTGAACGCGGCCAGATAGATGTGTGCCAAGCAGCGAACGCGGCCGTGTATTAACTGCCTCGCTGACCTGCAATGACCTTGCCTCTTGCTTCCACACAGTCCTGATACTGCTTTGTAGTGTATTGGCACCGCTGTTGAACCCTCGTCACGTTACAGTAGTTTGTATCGTGACGAGCTCCCGACTGACCGGACCGCCATCTCTGTCGCGATACACTCACAGTGTATTGCACGTCGATAACCACCTCCTCGGCCCGAACCTCTTTGCTGTCACGATACAATGCAAGAATTAATATCGTGACATGCGCCTCCTTCAAATTGCATGCCCTATATTGCAATACACTTCCCGACTCTTGCACCCAAGGCCGTAATCCGCGATGCAATTTCCATTGTATGCATTGACCTTCATTCAATGATAGCCCGATTAGGGTTTTTCGTTTTTTCGCAATTTTTTTCTTTTATGCTACTGGAAACACTAAAAAAAATACCTATCCATTTTTATTTATTTTTTCATCATTCTCCAGTACACCTAAATAAATTTATAAATTTTTTTTTCTCACTTTTCTTCAGTTTTACACTGTAAAACCTTAGAAAACAATTTTCCTTCTCATTTTTCAATTAATTATGGACCATTTGTCCAAAATTGAACACCCTAAGGTTTGAATTTCTCAACCTAGTATTTACATTCTTCTAAACTATTTACCAAACATATAAGCACTGATTCATAACGATCAACATGATCACACATCATTTATCAAATTTATCAAACAATCACCTAAAACAAATGCATGCAATGTTCTAATATTTATCCCGTGATTGTCTAGGTACCCACATACCTAACTCTAACATCAAGCCACCAAGTGGTGATGTTCTTACACGTATTATGGCCTAAGCCCGAAGCCCTCGAAGCTAGAGTGATCGTTTGCAAGCTCTGCACCTGGGCTCCCCAGTGTCGTTTACCTTTATTTCGATACCAATTGTGGCCTTTGAAACGGAAATTCGATTGTATTCTCGGCCGCGGAATACTAGTGAATGTGTGATGGCAGACACCACTCACGAAAATGCGAACCAAAGTTCCTTTGTGTGAGGGCTTTACTTAGAATACGTCTATTTATCGACATCCGGAAGACATGCATGAGAAAAAGCAGCCACTTAGGCCCATGCAATATACTCATCAATATACATAGCCCCAACCACCATAGTTTCCAAGAGTTAATAATTTTATATGCAACATATATTAAAATTATAGAATTCTAATACATGTCATGCATCGCCATGCTCAAGAAAGCCACAATGACTTTCTTCCAAATCGGCCTCTAGAATATTGTCTTCCTCGCACGCTCCTATACCTTAAATAATATATTCCTCGATAGGGTGAGCTAATGCCAGTGGTGGAATCTACCCCAAATGGATTTACTCCTTTAAGTGTATGCAATGATCAACAAACACACATTTCAAGCAGGGTTTGTGAATCTACTTGAATCTAAATGACATTATGTCTGAGTCCTCATCGACTCCTCACACTTGCTAAAAATTTGTGTAGAAAACATCATTTTCAAAACAAAACTTGCCGAGAAAATACCTGCAGTGTTAAGTAAAATATAGGACTACCCTCAGGCGAATGTGTTGGAGACCTTCAAGCGATACGTAGGCTCGCCGGTGTAATTGTGGGATAATCTCCAACGCCATTATCCAGAAAAATCATCGTAATGAAATTCCTTTAGCAACCATTTTGTTTTTGAAGAATTTATGTCATGCACACAAGTAATTTTAGGTTGCAGGTGCATATGAAATCTGATATGTCATTTCTTACAATTCTCTATCATCAGCCATATATTACATAATTAATCTATGACATATTTATATAAATTCTCAATACATTCTATGAAATTGGCTTCGCATGGTACAATTTATTATCTACAAACAATTCGATTTGATTACTTGTCGAGCACATTTTCTCTGAAAATTTTGTGAACATATTTCACGTGAGCGGTGAAACCTGGATTCTTGTTCGACCAATCCACCAAACATGGTTCCACTTTGTAGACCGAAATTCAATAACCATTTGGCCTCATACACATCAAAGCGAGTTTAATACATAGTCTAATGACAGTCTTCTTGTCACGAGGCCGTCGATTGGGTTCCATATTTTTCACACTTACGTCCCCCGAGTTTTGGGGCTGGAGTCAAGCTTGGCCGTTATTGAGGCCTCGAACCAGCAGAAACATCGCAGCGCTTAAGTCAGTAAAGCCCAGTGAGATCAAACCCTCCTGGGGTTTGTCAAAACTCTAAGCCATTACTCTGTTGCCACAGCGGCGTGAGCATTTCTTGCTTTTGCTCAGGAAGAAATCAGATGGTCTAGGTCACTGGATCTTGAGAGAAGTGGCACGTTCTCCTCTGCAAAAACTAAAAAACTAGCCTCTACAACTCCTTTTTTCATATACGTTTTTGGTCTTTTATACGCTGAGAAGATCATTTTATTTGTTTATTTATGCTGTTATGTTCTAATTAAAAATGTCGTCATTAATGAAACTTTAGTTTTGATGTTGACATCTCGATCAATTCCATCTCTCTACTCTTGGCGTGTGTCTTCATCTGAGTTATATGTGACTTTTGCATCGATATACTACGGCACCAGATACTCAATGCCTCGAAAGGCACCGTCTGTGTCTCAGGTCGGCCAAGTGTGATGTTAGCTAGATTTTGCGAGATATTCAACATGATGTCAGTTTAGTCGTGAGATCTGAAAAATTTCAGATTTTATCTGAAATTACGATTTTCTTGCTTTTAAAGTGGAGTTTTACTTAGTCTTCTAGTAATCTGAAATGATGGCAGGTGAATTCTTCTGAAATTCAAAGTGTGGCGGGTAGTATAATTCTTTGATATGGAATTCTCTTTGGAATTTATGTCAAATTGAAAATGGGTATCAAATGCTTTTTGATAATCTGTGTATAAATAGAATAAAATAACGAAAAGAAAAATGCGTAATGGTAGAGTGTAAACAATAAGTATAATAGAAGTCACTGGTTTGAATCCTCATGATTCTTGTTATCTCATTTTATTGTTTATTCTTAAAATATACTCAAAAATAATTACTTCAAACAAAAATCCAAAAATAAACGCCATCAATTTCTCTAATACTTAAGTGAGAACTAAAAATAAAGATTTGTGGAGTTGAAATCGATTTAAAGTTTGTAATCTCGACTGAATTTTAGATGTGATAAAATATAGGAAGAAACTTTTAAAGCAATTATGTGAATCGAATTTGAGACTGAGTTGGGCGGTTTGTGTCAGTGTTTGAAACTCACAGTAAATGTTCAAAAGCGTTTATCAATTTTAGGAGAATCGTCATTGATAGTAGTGTTTGTAATGCTCTAATAAAATAATATATATATATATATATATATATATATATATACTACCTGTAGTTAGTTTTTACCAGCATCTGTAACAAATGTAACTTCCGTACACACTAATTAAAAAGTTTTAGGAGAAATCTGAAATCACATTGATTTTATTGTTAATCAAATAAAAATAAATATTTTTATTATTTATAGTTGATGTTCATAAAGAAGTTAAAAACATTGTGAACCAAAATAATAATAAAAAGAAGCAAAAGTCTTTAATTAACTTTTCCAAGGAAACAATTGGCTCTTATGGGGAAAAATGATTTACTATTATTCTTTTGTTTTTTTCTCTTGTTTACTATACACCTAAATGAAAAATATATTTATATGATTTTTAGCAAAGCGTGTTAACAAGATTTTTAAAGTTTTATTGAACGAAATCTGATCCACATTTTTATGAAACGTGTCGAAATAAGATCAGAACCATAATCAGATACCATACAAAGGCAAACCAGAAGACCAACAAAAAGAAGAAGAAAACATACCAGGTATCAGTATCAATTGCTAAATTATTTGTAGAACCAAAAATTTATTGATCACAAAATAATTGATTATTAATCAAATCAAATAATTAATATATTATAATAATATTATTTTATTGAAATAATATAATTTATAATGATAAATAACATGCTTGAATAGATATAAAGTATTAGTTATTATTAGGCACATATATATATATATATATATATATATGTAAAATAATGGACAATTAAACTTGATTAAATAAACTATCAAAATAGAAAGAAAAATAAAACCTTAAACATATGATTTAGTTAATGTTAAATCATCTCATAAATTATATAATTATTATACACTAATTACATAATTAAAATCTATATATAATTATATTTAGTCTATAATTATAATTAATATAACCTTAGGATAACTGTTTGTTTAGTTGAGGAAGCCACACCCTTCTTTTAACCACATGGAGAATACCATCAGATGGTGGTGAGCCTCATAATGGTCCCATGTGAGTGAATGTAGGTTTGATTAGTGAATCTCTTTTAACATTATTATATATTTCATTTGTCATCATTGTTTCATTAATATTCTATAATTTATAGATTTTTCATCATTATTAGCATTTACCTCATTTATATGTAATCATGGTCTATTTATTCTCATCGTAATTAATCACCTACCTCATATGTGGCTAACTTTTATACATTTAATTCTATTATATATATTTATTGACAATAAATTGCATACCAATTACAACAGCTTTTTTTTAATTCACCGTCAACTTCAATCCTAGTGGGTGATGAAAATGGGCATCATTCTTATAAAAAGTTTAAACCATGAGTTTAGAGCCTATAATTTAATCTAAATGAAAGATTGAAGTGTTGAAATAAGTGTTGCTAATTAATCTTGTTTGATATTGAATCCATCTTATCACATGTTTGATGAGTCTGCGGTGGATTTGATGAAGATATAAATATATTGTTTGATAGCTGTAAAATCACGAGATCTTAGAAATTATATATTTTACGTATTTACCACTTTATTATCATTAAGTACATATTATCAAATAAATGAGGTTTAATACTATTTTCAATACAATTATTAATTATTGTCAATATATATTTAAAAATATGTAAAAATATTTATTCTTAATATTATCAAAAAAGACATAAATATGTTTAAAAAATAATAATAATGAATCTAAACTTTTAAAACTATCCCAACTTCATCAAGAGATATTGCAAAATATTATATTCTATTTATAAGAGTTTTAGTCAATTATTTTCACATTTAAAATTTTTTTGTTGACCGTACCGTTCGCGTTAAGTAGATTAACAACTACTTTATAATTTTCCGCGAGTTTTCATTTAAAATTTCAATTGAAACACGCAAAATTTTGTTATCGACATATTGAAAAATTAAAACCACATTGAAAATTTTTGGCTTTCATGGTTTAATTATTTCCTAATAGTTTATCAAACATGGCTAGTCTCTTGTATAGTTTTTACCCACTTTGTGAGTTTGTTTGTTTGTTTTTGTTTCCTAAGTTAACTTTTGCCTTTAAATTCATTTTTAAATAAAAAAAAACTTCATATTAAATATAATTTTCTTTAGTTTAAAAGTCAAAATTTAGGATTCCTCTACTACAAAAATTCATTTTTTTTTATAAATTAAGACATTTCTTTTATTTTCTAAAATGAAAAAGATTAAATATCATTTTCTTTTTAATTTTGTTTGTTTTGTTTCAAGGTTAACAAATCATTTCTTTAATTTAAACAAAATTAAAATTTAGTTTCTCTATATTTTAAAAAAATCAACTAAATGTTTAAAAATCACTATACTTCCTAAATTTAAATCACAGCTCTGTTTTCAAATCTTTAATTTTGATAGGGTTCAAAAATAGTCTGTGAGCCCACCTACAAAGCGAAAAAGGTAAGTTCGTTTGGCGCGCTAGGCCAACCGGCGAAATGGAGCGGTTCGTTTGCCCCGAGGAATATGCAGACGATGGCGCATCGCAGCGTCAGACCAATGTCGTAAAATGAGGATGAATTCTCATCGCCGATTCTCTCAATCAATCTGCCGAAATGATGTGCTCGAATAATTGCTCCGCAATGTCAGAAAGCGATAAAGCGGAAAATGCTCCGCATCGATAGGAAAGAATCTTTACCCTCGGTGGGAAAAACATATAAATGCAGGCCACCTCGCCGGTGAAGATCGCGAGAACGTCGCCTGGCGGTTGATCTTTGAAGCTTAGGTATCGGGCGACAGCGGCCCGAGCCCGCGATCCTCTTTGTTTGCTTATTTTTGCGGAAGCGATCCCTGCTGACGGTAGGACGTAATATGATTCAATTTCGGCCAGCCAATTACAACACGCTCGGCCTTTGGTCAAGTTGAAAAGGCATCATCGATTAGGCGCGGAAGTGCGGCCGAGCGACAATTCATTCTGAATCTTGGCCCGTACTCGGCGGCGTGAAGTGCGACACGGAACCTGGCGGGAGCGGTATCGATCCTCCGGACAGACCAGCCAGTAGGTGTGGATGGTGACCTCACAGGTCGTTAAGATAATCCTGAGCGGCCACGGGCCGAGGTGGAGGCGCCGACTCATAATAGCGGCATTAAGAGATTGAGTAACTCACGGGCGGTCTGCGCTGCGGGAAGCGTGTGACCCGGAAGAAGTACCCTCACGAAGGCCACGGCCCTTCACTGGCGAAGCAAAATCTAGGCAAGCCGGGGGATGGACCCCTGGCTGAGAGAGGGCGTAGCGAAGCGTGCCCGGGGGGGACCTCGGGCTTGTGGCGACCCCTTTACTCGAAGCGGGAATAGGGGAGAAATCATGGGAGCAGAGGTTCGGGGTATCGAACTCGACCCGTAGAGTCGTGTGAGTAGGCGCGGACTCATGGACCTGGCGCGGTGATCACCGTTCCTCAAGCCAAAGTGCTCCAGCCGTAGTTGAATTTTCCGCGAATGGGGCGTTAGGTGGTGAAGGATCCGGTGATCATCTTAACTTTATAAGAATCAAATGGAGCTACATGGGCCTCCGGACCACCATCTTGAGTCTGAAACCTTGGCTATCGCGCTAAAGGCGACCTTTGGCTTGGTTCAACAGACCCCACCATGGTGAGTTTCCTCATTCGAGCTCTCCATGCGTTCGTCTCCCGGCTATTGGGCCCCAGAACTATCTGAAGCAAAGTTATCACTGTGACCATAAACGAAACCCACGAGCTTGGTCTTGTATTCCAGTTAATCTGAGGTACTGAGGTAGATATGCAGGACTAGAGGATTATTATCACCATTCATCATTTGGGTTAGGGTGCGGTCAAAGATTTGATGTTTTCATATCGAATCCGTAGCGACATAAGCAGAGATTGCTCGCTAGCGGAAAGTACATAAACGGAGGAAAGAAGCCCTCATATCGAAGAAAGTTCTTGACCCTGAAAACAGCGGGTGTATTGGGAATGAAATACAGAGACAAAAAAGCGGAAGATGAAAGACGAAGCGGTCCTGAAGAGCGGTAGAGGCGTCGGCGATCACGGGACCACCTGACTGCAGTTACGACCAGGCGGTAATTCCGCCTCGATGGGTTCACCCCACGTGACCCTGATGTCGTGGGTCTTCAGTTCGACATGAATAGTTTACAGGATGGCGGCCAGTTGGTGGATCTGCAAAGAATAGCATGAGGTGTGGCCAGTTTCCACGGGGACCACGGGCGCCGACAGGGCGATTGCATACCTTCAAGGAAGGAGATAGAATATTTAATTCGGCGAATTTATCTCGTAAACTGTATCGAAGGTCGAATCGGGCGCGACCATGCCACGCCGGGCGTGGCTTCGGCCTGATAGCCGCGAAATTCACGTGATCTCGGAAGGGTTCGCGGGAGGTGAGGAATCAGCTCTCACCGAAAAGCTCGCCGTAGCATCGGATCAAGAGGTAATGGAAGTGCGGCCCGGAGTCAGTGCCTGCGACTTGACCACGGCCGTAACATTCACCAGTTTAGATCACGGAGGATGCCTGACCTGTGGCGACCGCTTTGGTGATAGAGGCGATTTGGTAACAAATGATCCGCCGGTCATTATCGTGAACTCAGTGACATCATCTTGGCAGTCGACATGACAAGATGAGCATCGAAAGGAAGGCGGAACCGGTCGGCCACTACTGCGAGGATTCTCTAGGGGAGAAAATCTTGCCTTTGAATTGATCTGATTGGGTGCTCCTTTGAATTTAGGTGCGACGACGGCGGCGAGTTTCTCATAGTAGTACCCCATGCCTTATAACATGTTGTTAGGAAGACCCTCTCTTGCGCCGCCAGGGCCATCCCCTCAAAACACCACATGATGATCAAGTTTCCTACAGACTGGGTAGGAATGGTTCAGAGACCGGCGTGTAGCGAGAGGTGCTTACTCGGCGTCCGTGAATCAAAAGCGATTACGACGGCGTTATTGCGTGGGCCAGGCACCGACTTGTGTCGCGACGAGTAAATACGACAGGCCCCTCAGAAGAAAGTGGAGCACATTGCGGTTGGATGATGGCCTCCAAACCTGCTTTGCATGGCTCGGTAGCTAAAGATCTAAGACATCATATTACGCTCTTAAACGGAAACGAGATGTCTTAGCGTGAAAGAGGAACAGTGGAGGGATTGACCAGTAATAATCACTCCACCAGACCCCAAACATCGATCCGTCCTTCAGGCAGTCAAGCGAAGGAGTTCAGCTCGGAGAAGAATGAAAGATATGATAAGGTAATGAGCTCTCTAAGGAATGCAAGAAGGAAATTGGGAGTATCACAGATCGTTTGACAGCGTCGTGCTCGTCGAAGAGAGAGCGGCGAATGGTGACTCTGCGTCGACTTCTTGACATCAACAAGACATGCCACGAAAGATAGTTTCCCTCTACCACGGATCGACCTCATAGTAGATGCCACAGCCGGCCATGAACTCCTTAGTTTCATGGATGCTTTCTCCAGCTACAACCAGATCAGCATGGACCCCCACGATCAAGAAAAGACCTCATTCGTCACTGGGTAAGGAACCTATTGTTATCTAGTAATGTCCTTTGGGCTAAAAAACAGCCATTACCTGCAGGTTGGTGAATAGGATATTCGAAGCCAGTGGGCATCCGCCGGGAGAATTACCCTCCGATCAAACATAATTTTGTGAATCCAGCAGGAAGTAAGAGCTCGCGCCAACAAACATTCGGATCCTAAAGAATACAACATGAAGTTGAATCCGGGTAAATGCGCTTTTAGAATCCGATCGGAAAATTCTTGGGTTTATGATCGACAATGAATTAATGATCAACGAGATAAAGTTGTTAACCAATCATGCCGTCGAACATAAAAAGAAGTCAGCGTCAGCGGAAGAATAGCCGCCATTAAAAAGCAGTTCTGTCTGAGGCGTGATAAATGTCGACGCTATTCAGTTAAAGAACTGATGGATCTGCATTCTTGAAGATTACCATTATTTTGAAGAGTGCTTAAGCTCCCCCCGTTGCGTAAGCCACCAGAGAACTCCTCCTCTGTACCCCAGCAGTTTGTTCTCGACCAACAGTCCTTACTCCCGGAGACAAAGGCCAAGATGCGACATCAGTCTACCTATGTGTGAGCTTTGAGAGGAGGCGGAGGGAGGTAATCAGTGGAGGAAACTAAATCAAGCGATAAGCGCCGAGCCCTCCGAAACTCAGCCCATAGCACCAGGCTCATTCCGTTGAGTCTGACAATATGATAAACAGGTCTGCTGAGCAGACCTGGATTGATGGAAGTGGGCTTTAGAGTTAAGCGGTTTGACATCGAGATATAAGTAACTACGATAAGGGCAGGTCTTGGAAGATTTCTTCATGGAGTTCACCCCCAGGCGAAGCTTCTTGGGAGATGCGCGAGCCTCACAGCCAGAGCCCCATCAGTGAGCCAGGCGCGATGCTCGGGGAAGGTGTGGGGCTAGTGAGCCTCTAGGAAAATAGATGCTCGGTATGCACTCGATTTGGGTTGCGACCTTTCAAAAACTGGCAAAGTAGAGTGTGGTCGTCGTCGTAGGATTCAGCCTGCGGCCATTGATGGAGTTGACCGACAGAGGTATCGGCGACTCGATTGTGGTAAAGCAAATAGAAGACATAGAGCGAAGGTGAAAAAATTATCTATACCTCGATTCTTGGGAAGTTCGTGCTAGTTCGGGTTGAACCATACCCCGAGCTTGAAGAACTCGGCGGATCTGAAAGTGGCGACGGCCTCGAAGATCGATAAACAAACCTGTCGAGGCACCTTACAGAGCCCTGCCATGGTCCATTGCGAGAGTCTCCTGTCATGTCAGTGAAGTGGATGGACCCGTTTGGGACTATTTAATGACGGATAGTACTGACGACCGAGGCTTAGCTTAGGGCGAGTCGGTCGGGTTTACTATTCCATGGGAAGCCTTTCTGAAGCGAGGTTTCCACCATCCTCGAAAAGTCGCCAGCGGGGAAGACAGGCTGCGTGCTAAGGAAGTGCATGGTGTATCTGATCCACATCGAAGACTCGGACGTTGGCGGGAAAAGCCTTAAGATAGGGGATGCTGCGGCCCCTGATGCTTTCAGGCAGCCAGGCCCGTCGAAGTGAAAGTTTGTGAGGAGCACGCGAATCTCGCCTCCCTCAGAACGCTAACCCAGGTCAATTTTCGCCTTTCTAATGGGTGAAATTTGGGCATGTGGGACCTGCGCCGTTGAAGGGACGATGCAAGTTACGTCGTCGTAGCGATGGTTCACTTCACCCAGAATGAGGCAAGCGAGCCCTTAGCTACCATCACCTGGGAACAAAGATGCATGGCACGTTTGGCGCCATATCCCAGTTGGTATCCCAGACCACGGTGTCGATAATGGGAAAGCCCGATTAATGATCACAAATTCGGGGATTTACGTGGCCGGCTTGGGATCGAGAACTACTACTTCGTCTGACTCATCCACAGTCAATAGATGGTGATCCACCAATCGGAACTCTTAAGCGACGAAGACCAAATTAGAAGACATAAGGCAAATACGTTAGAATACCTCCAGGGTGTTATGGAGCATCTGAAACCACGTAAATCTCTGACTCGAGAAACCCAGTCGCTGCAGCTTTTAGATGCAAGGCGGTGGCCGGTGAAATCGTTCAAGTTCCCAGTTAGATTATAGCGCAGACATATGAAGGCTCTCCTCTAAACACGGACTATAGATGGCATTGACAGTCCACAAAGCGTGCAGGAAGGCCATTGGTGCCCATGACCAAGGTCGAACCAGGGAGATTCTAGCGGCGGTATAGTCTTAAAAAGCTTTACGACAGGAAAATTCGACACGCAAACGAATTGGCTGGGAGGCCACATGTAGTATCTGGGTGTGGTCATCACAAGGTGCCAGAGCTCAGACCGCCAAGAGAAGAAAAGTTCCTCACTCTTGATCATTTGAGCACCTTAAGGCGTTTTTATTAGTAGACTACTCGGATTGTATTCGTTAATAAAGTAACATCGGTTTCGGATACGTATGAGTGTTTGTTGGTGCTGTTTAACCTCCTCGTAAATCAAAGTGGGGCATCTTGTTGAGAAAAGCAGGAGCAGCTCCAGTGAGGAACGTGCGAAAGTTACACACGTCGGAATACTGAAATTCATGCGTAGAAAGAAAGATTTTTTCTTTATTCCAGTAAGATCACAATTGATTATAATCGGTGTCATCCTTACATCTCGAAATAAGCAAAGCGGTTCCCTCGAAAAAGAGGAAAGAAAAATAAAGTCTGACGAAGAAGCGAGAAGGAAAGGGAAGAAGGGAGGAGGGAAGATAAAGAGAGGCAGTAGAGAAAAGAGGAAGAAAGTGAAAAGAGAGGAGAAGGAAGAAGAAGAAGAAGAAAGAAGGAGAAAATGAAAGTGGTGCTAAAAGTGGGCCGCTCTTTCTCAGATCATTTGCGCAGAGGAAGCTGGGAATAACATGCTCCGCAGAGGAAACTGCGGGAAGCCCCTGGCTCCCGAGAGCGCGGAGGTCCATCGAAGCCAGAAGCCCAGGACGAATCCCAGGCGGACCATTTGAGAAGATGATCGGGGCAGAAGCCGTGGCTGCGCGAATTCTGGTTGTGAGGAAGAAGGATCAGTAGCAGGCTCATGATCATCATTTAAAGAGGCGGCTTTTCGAATAACCGCAGTCTTTTCAATGCTCCTGAAACCAGCATTAATAGCGATTCACATCTTTCGAGAAAGAAGTCAAGCAGCCCTTTCGTGCTTAAGGCGAAGTCGGCACTGTGAAGCCTACAACGACTCGGTTGTGGAAACGCGACTCGGGAAGCTCGGCGCCCGAGCCCTGACTTAGTTCTGAGCTTAAGAGCTGGGAAAGCCTGTGCAGAGCCCAGCTTAGTTTATAGAGCTATGGCTGAGCCTCGGCAAGCCAATGCTTCCGGTTTAAAAGCTCATTTTCCAACTGCAGCTGAAGTAGCCAGAGGCTTGGTCGGCTTCAGGAAGTTTAGCCAGCAGGCCTCGGCTCGATTTTAGGCTCGGCTTCTCGGCTAAGGCACAGTAGCCTAGAGGTAATTATTTCGGGCGGTTTAGCCGCGGGCCTCGGCCCGACTCGATTTAAAGAGCTTCGGCCCCTTCGACAAAGGCATGAAGTAGCCGAGCAAGTTCGACTCGAGGCCCAGTTTAGCCGGAGCCTCGTGACTCGGTTTTGAAGAGCTTCATTTGCTCGACTAGGCTGTAGCCAGAGGCAGTTCAGCTCAGGCGGTTTTAGCTGCGGGCCTGTTTTCGGTTTGAAGAGCTCGGCGCTCGGCTGGGCTGGTAGCGGGAGCAGAGGTCAAACTCGGCCAGTTTAGCCTGAGCCTCGGCTTGACTCGATTTGAAGGCTCGACCTTTCCCGACTGAACTGGTAGCGGGAAGCGAATCAAACTCAGTTTGTAGACCTCAGCTTCAGTTTGAAAAATTCTCTTGCTTCTGACTAGTCTGGTAGCCCAGGCAAGTTCGACTCAGGCGGTTCTTGAACCTCAGCGACTCAATTTTGAAGAGCTGAGTGCACCGACTTCATGAAATTTGTGGTAGCCAGGGCATGTTCATTTCGACGAGTTTAATACAGAATTTCAATGGCTTCAGTTTTGAAGAGCTCGACTACTCGATGGGGCTTTGTGTGACTCAAGATCGGCTGAGCGGTTTAACGTACGGAGCTTCGTGACTAGTTTTTAAGGCTCATTCACCGACTAAGGCTGGTAGCCCGAGGCAAGTTCGGCTCAGTCGGTTGTATGGGCTACTCGTGGCTCAGGTTTTGAAGAGCTGTTTTCAGCTAAGGCGTGGCCTGGGAGTAGAGATGTTTCGGCGGTTGGCCCACGGAGCCTCTTGTAGTTTTGAAGGCTCGATTGCTATTTGGGGCGGTGCCTGGAACAAAGTTCCATTTCGAAGGCTGGTTAGCCAGCCTCGGCAGCTTAGTTTTGAAAAACTCGGCCTTTCAATGAGCTGGTAACCCACAGGAAGCAATTCAGCTCGAGGCGGTTGTACAGACATGGCTCTGTTTGAAAACTTATTTGCTGACTACTGACCACGTGCTTGAGAGCAAGATTCGGCTTCGAGGAAGTTTAGCCTGAAGCCTCGAAGCTCCGATTTGGTGACTCAGCGCTCGGAAGAGCCGTATAGTGCGGAGCTAGGCTCGGGCTCCACGAGCCTCGATAGCTCGGTTTGTAGGCTCGACTGGCGAACTAAGGCCGTGTAGCACGGGAGCAAGTCAGCTCAGCGGTTCTTCGCGAGCCTCGGGTTGCCTGGTTTACATGGGCGCTGGAGACGAAGGCCATATAGCCTGAACCGTCGGCCGAGAGGAAAGCGGCATTAGGAAAGCGATTACAAAAAAAAAAAAAAAAAAAGGAGTTGTTGAGAGCGACATCACATATATCAGGTTGGCTTGAAAAAAAAAAAAACCAAATTATACCAGAAATTTGGGGCAGGTGCGGAAGTTGGGCTTGAAAGCGAAAAGGGACGAGACACTCAGTGGGGTGTTTGGCTCTCTGGAACGATTGGTGGAAAGGACTCTTCGCCTCCTCGTCTAGGAATCATCAAAGTAAAGTCAGCTGGGATAAGGCAGTCGCGACCTTCCTCAGATGAAACCACACAGAAGCCCCGTTGAGTGCGGGCCTCATCCTGAGCTTCATTTGTGGCTCAAGTCCCTACGAAACGACCGAGGTTTCCTGCCTACGAGCTCCTACGCAACCATGCCTCCTCGTCGGGCATTCGATAGAGCCCACATCCTCGGAAGCCTCATGAGCGAGGCTCTATCTAACGGCCCAGCCTTATATCTGCTCATCTCTGTGCGCGTGGCCTCTACCAGAGTTACATGACTCGTTAGGGCGGTGCAACTCATCTGTGCATTTCAATCCCAGGCGGCCTCGGCCAGATCCTAGCCGCGGTGGATCATCTGGCGGCTACTGGCTTCGTCACGACCTCCGGCTCTCCTCGGCCCTTTCTGGGCCATCTCGGGCCTTTCTTCACCCTCGGCCGCTCGTGCGATCATGGTATGCCTCAAATCGGACTTAAGCTTCCACGGCCTCTTGAGTCATGCGCATCCGATCCGGTGTGCATTTCGCTGGAAGTAAACGACCACCCTCGCTTTGTAGACTCTGGCGGCTGGCGTGACCATAGTTCCGATCGGCGCTACTGAGCTCTTCAAATGGGTAGCCACTGCGACCTTGACATAAAGTCGACATCGACTCAGATAGAATCCAGACCTGATAAGACACGAGAACTTACAAGGCTACCTTGAGATAAAGCGAGGCTTCCTTGGCGCGGGCGCCCTGACCTCTTAAGATCGAGTCACGAGAATGGATGAGCCAGCGCCAGTGAAGCTTAGCATTAGCGAGATCCATCTTCTGTCGAAACCGGAGCGTTTCCTGACTTTCCGCCCTCGAGAGAGGAGGCTCGGCGCTCTGCGCAGGGGGACTCCAAACTGTTATAAGCATAACCTCCAATGGAGGCTCAGCAGCCCTCCCCGAGGAATCTTTGGCCTTTAGCAAGCGGAACCATGGTGCTGTTCTTGAACTTGGGAGCTTTAGGACCTCGGTGGTAAGGACACTTTGCACTCGGACATGGGTAGAGATGTTGCAAGGACATCCCAAACCTCGGGACTGCCCAGTGAGATGACCCTTCTGAGAGTCAGACTCCGCCTCAGGACCTAGGGACAACGTCTCCACGAGCGAGCTCACTCCCTTAGTGGAGCTTGTGTGGGAGGCTTGTCGTGACTTCGTAATGAAGGGGTGAGAGGCCTGAAGTGGCCGGGCGGGAGGACCTCGGAGCACGAAGATCGGGAATATCCAGCACGATGGCTCGAGGTAGCGCCTGAAGATGCGTGGTCGGCTTTAAACTGCGACCTGGATGTTGGTGAGATCGGCGAGCCACAAGCATATGATACAAGTGGGACGCCTTGTAGCTACGGGCCTGGACGAGCTTGAACCAGCGAAGCTGCGTAAATTCTCGGGAGTGGTCAGCCGTTAATCTTCATATCGGGGGATCGTATTGACTCGACCCTTACTCGATAAGTGTCACTCTTTCAAATTTATGGGAGAGAGTGGGAAATGATTAGTGTAGCCTTACAAATGGCTTGACCTGGTTGTGGTCAATAGAAACCTCGGGGCCGCTTGGCAAAACCATTAACGAATCAGTTTATGATACATTTCATTATACAAATCTTTTTAACTGAGCGATTTCAATTTAGAGGCGACCGTAAACATTTATTCATAAAATGCATTTTACAATGAGGCATTCTATCTGGCACTAAAATGATTACAAATAGATATTCAGAGTTAAAGAAGACTTTACAAAAATATCAAAAGGATAGAAAACGACACTTGAATGCGCAGTGGAGCATACTCATGATTCTTTCTTTATATTTCGGCTCTCGATCTTGGATCATTTCGATTACTATATATCTTTCGACCTGCGCGCCCAATTACAACAATCATGACATTTTAATGTAGTATTTCTATCTGATTCTCTCTTCCATTCAGTTTAAATCCCGAATCATGCAGTTTTTCATGTTTTGAATCTTTTGAATGATTCATGCAAATCTAATCATATTCTTTCATATACATTTGGTTCGATTTGATCGTTCCGACTATGCACTTTCTAACATGCAATAAATCGGTAAAATCACCAAATCATGCATTTAGCCTTTCTTATCATTCGAATTTACAATCATGCATTTTAATTCCCGATATGTCAAAATCTCAAAATATAGTTTTTCAGTTCACACCTTGCCAGAATTTAACCTATGTTTTACGATTATATAGGATATCGGAATCGCAAATGCGGTCCATTAGGCTAACAGTGGTATAAAACATTTGTTTACTGCTCTGATACGATCAGGCTGTTGAGTTGTAAATCGATTCGTGAACCTTTGCTAAATCTCTTGTCCGTGGAGCTCTGGATAAGGCGAGTAGCAGACGAAAGGCTACTCAGACAGAAGCAGACTCCGACTCGAAAAGCTCGGCTCGGGCTCATCTGGTAATTCATGGCGAGGCAACTCTGGTAGGAAGCGGTGATCTCGGGCTCGACAGACTCTGCTCGTGTGGGATATCAGTGTGATTCCCAGACTGAGCCACTTTCTGATCCGGCCGTGAATCTGGTCTTCAGGTGCGATCCGACTTGTTGTGTGGTACGTCTCAGTCATGTGGTCATCAGATTTAATGGATCACCGAAATACCAGATCGGTCGACATGGATGGCGAATGCGTGGTCTCGGCTAAGTAAGGAAGCGGCGACAAGGCGGTGGGCTGAGGCGAATCCCGCAGCAAATGTTTGGGGATTGTGCCGATCTCAGTCTGCTGATGTGATAGTGCGCGATGCGCGAAGTGTCGTGACGAAGTATGTTCAGTGTGGATGGCGTGAAGAAGGTCTTGGAAAGCGGGGGCGTGAAGGAAGGACATGGATGTTGGGTATATTGACACTTAGTACGATCGATTACGATCTGGTGTCTGAGAATCGATTACAAATATAAAGGTATTGGGGCTCTGTGGAAACTATAGAGGTGTGGCCATGAGCTTAGAAAAGAGTTTATCGATCTTGAGCGTAGCATTGAGGGCAAATGCACGGACAATCTGTCAATTGACTGATATTAGGATCGATCTCACCGTCTGAGAGTATTGGGGCCTTTGGATCTTGATGTGGTTTCTTGGTAGCATCTAGGCGTGGGTATGAGTAAAGGCATAAGGGTGATAAAGTGGGGTGAGTTTCATAGAAGGAAACAAAGGCCAGCATCTGGGGCGCAGACGATTATGTGGCAAAGTGCCAGTCAGTTCATGGGTATGAAAGGCCCAAATGTCAGTTTCGGCGTGGTGTGAATTCGGATCTCAGTCAAGCGGTGGTGAAGCTATAGGTCTTGAAATTGTCATCGCAGCGGCTTGGTAGTCGGGGAGGGTGGTGTGACTCTCATGTCTGTGTTATATTGCAAATAGTTTAGTTGTTGCTATTGAGTTTAATGTGAGATCTTGTTGATACTCTATTATTTCTTTTGTTTAGATAATTGATTAAAACCAATCATACTTTCTTATTGAATGATTTGGTGTCTTATTTCTGTCATGTTTTCTCTTTGTTTTAATTCTTCATAATTTTGATTCTTATTTGTTTCGCGGTGGAATTATAATAATAAAGTGAAACAATGTTGAAGTGGCTTTAACAACATCAATTGCTAATCAACTAGTGAAACCGATCCCATGAAAATTATTTCTTAATTGATGTTTGTTATCAGTTGATTACAAAAGTTAAAAGTATGGGCCAGGCGAAAGTTGATCTGTCTGAGCATATGGGCTGGGTTGAGCCAGGCTAGAGGTGCCTTTCGGCTAAATTCATATAGAAGCGAGCATAAACAAATCCAACTTTTTTAATCAAGCGAACTTGAGGCTGCGTTTCACTTCGTTCCGCTTCAATAGGCACAGGCCGCCTCATAAATTATGACCTATTTGAAATGTTCAAGCTCGGCTCATTTCAGCTCATTTCATTACCATACAAATTCACGGATCAGGTGACATGATGGTGATTTTGCGATCTGTATTAACCTGTTGGTATGCAGTCTATCGCTATGCGAATTAGCAGTTATCATTCCTATTAAGAACTTTCAAATCGCCTCATGAGAAAAATGCGATTGCCAAACAAATGTTTCTTCAAACCATTATTTCAATAATCATGAAGATTTTCATATACAAATCAGTCTCCGGTCAAAATCAAACAACGAGTATGCTTTTCTAATACATTTGAACAACATTTTCAAATCTTGAAAGCAAATAGGAGTAGATGAAACGAGCATATGCGATTTTCATTTATAGTTCAAATAATGCATACTTGAAAGTATTTGACAAACTTTCTAACCCGATAAGTTCGTCAATATGCCAGCTTTCATAAATAAGCATTTCTAATGATACTTGAAATGAGGTTAGAGATATGGAGAACAAACGATACTTGAAATAGGAAAAAGAGACTTAGAACAAACCCGAAAGGTGTACGTCCTTGATTCCCTATCCTGAATCTCAACCTCAACTGGGATTTCCTCCTCGTTAACCCTAATCCATCACATTTCCCTGATCAAAAATAACGAAAGAAAAATCATTTGTATTCTAGGATTTTTGGTTGGGTTGATATCTTGTCTCCTTCGCTGCCCAATTTTAAAGGGACAGAGTGGTATATTTGCTCATACATCATGAGAACATAGCTCTCAAGTCCATTTTTAGTAAGTTTTAATCATCTTGTTGAGATGTCAAAACCGAAATTTCTGGCATCTTTATGCCAAGCGGTGGAGTATACTAAACAAACAGGTTGCCTCTTTTCTCGATTTCAAGTCTGCTCCATAAATTGGTAATAGTCCCTTCTACTATTGTTGAGCTATGGTTCCTAGGGTTCTTCTCAATTAAGTCATCGATTTGGATTAAATTTTCTTTGAGATTATTGCATTTATCCATCTGCTCCAATTTTCATAGCATATCAGTTATTCTTACATAGCTCAGCACGTAAATTCTGGGCACTGCAGAGTAACAATTTTCACTACCTTCCTTCCGTGCAGTATTCTAGAGTTTATTTGCAATTTTGAATCACTCAATTGGATGGTAAACTCAACAAACACAAACACTATAATAAATATCAAAACTGACATAGCAGTTAGCTGCGAGCTGCCTTAACCGTATTTGGGAGCCTTAGAGCTACAATTTTCTCTGGTCTCTTCTATACATTTTGCCCAGCTCTTGTAGTTAAGATCCCTTCATTTATAACTTAATCACACTTCATGAGCAAGAACATGGGTTTTTGCAAATTTTAACGACATTTCTTTGAAAGCACAGCTTATTTTCATTTTCTGAGCTGCTTTACTACAAACCAATCCCAAAATATAGCGTACAAAACAACCTCAACACAATCCAAACTCATTTAACTAAACAAAACTCTTTTTATCACATTTAGGGTTTTCAACTACGACATGACAAAGGGGTTTGGGTTATTTCTTCACTCAGCCACTCTTAAAATCTTCCTTGAGTTGTTTTGATCTCTTAGGAGAAAGAGATGGAGCCAACCACTTAAACTTGATCTCTTGCAAACCACTAGCTTTTCTCCCATTTTCTCATCTCTTGCACCTCTGCAAAGCAGGTTGCTCAGAATAGGCTCTAAGACCACCTTTTTTGGCGTATATCACTCATTTAAATTCACGAGACATGTTTGTCACATAGTCTCATTTCTGTTTTCCTGTTTGGTTTTAAATCTCATTTCTCCAAGGTCTTGTTTGACTCTACAATACCTTTAGGTTAGTTCTCCCGAATGGCAATGGCTCACTTATTCTTTGCATAAATCCCTACATATTTACATGAACCCATATAAACTTGTTTACAATTGATATAGGTCCTCATTTTCCCACATTTCAAATTTGCCATTTTAAACCAGATTACAGAATTCTAGGGTGTAATCATTCTAGTTAGTATATATATTTGCATTTTGGCTCTTGTATAATCATTATGCAATATTCATTTAACAATTCGAAAATGCAATTGTTTCAAATATATCTGGAATATATAATAATTTTGTTATAAAATTACAGGAACATTTTTGAGGCGTTACAATCGGGTATTGCCTTAGATGAATAAGAAAACCCTCAAGACTTCCTTCATACTAAAGGTCAAAGACAAAAGCTATCTTTGGGAGATATCGGTACCATCAAGAAAATAGCATTGATGAATGCCGAAATTGGTAATTGAAGGCATACGTTAAAATAATTCTGAACCTTTTGATAAAGGGTGAAAGGAAATGGTTCTCGAAGGCCACCTCAAAAGCACGCCATCGCCAGGCATGGACCACCATATGGAGGTCGAATGTTGGAGACCAAACCTAGACACAAAAGGGCTATAAGCCTCATGAAAGTTTCTCCATATAAAGAGGCAGGCTACGCTGGGTCCTCTTAGCTAGAACATTACGGTGACTTGAATATTAGATCCCAGGGTATTTCATCATTAATTCTACCCTTGCCTTTATCGAGGAGGTTCAAGGACGTCTCAACAACCCCATCTCAACCCAGTGAAGGTACCACTTATCGCCTCGAATCGGATACCTTGATTGCACTCTATCGCAGAGAGGCGACCCCGGACCCATCAAACTGACAAGTAGAAGAACATGACCTAATAATACTAACGACCTTGAAAGAAGAAAGACACAGGTCAGAATAAGCGAAGGATACCTCGGCCCGAGTGTCACGAAGCGGATTACGGATAGAAGGTCAGGAGCGAATGGCTTAGAACACAGAAGAGTAAAAGCTATGCAGGCACAATATGGTCGGAAGGATGTTCTTGGAAGAAGCGGAAGGAACTAGAAGAAGTGTGCGAAAGTGAAAAGTCATCATTATCAGGCGGTTGTGACAACAAAGCCTAACCAAACGGACTGACGGCCACGTGGGCGGGTACCGTTAATGTCTGACCACTTTCCCACGCCGCCTTAACCAAGGGCTAGAGGTGTGAGTTTAAAAAATAGGCGATTGATAAAGTATTAAAAAATAGGCGCGCAGCCCACCTCCACCAAGTCCAAGAAAAAGGTAAGCTTCAGCCAGCCTGCATTGCACCAAATGGAGCCCGTTTGTTTCGCCTCTGAGCCAATAACACGACAGCCCAAAAGCCTATCCTGTAACAAACTAAATCTCACTATTAAGGGAAGTAGATAATCTCACAACTGATTATCCTATAAATCAAAACCAAATCCCACCAACGGCGGCAGGATAATTTCTCAAATAACTGCTCCCTGATTATCCCTTATTAATCCGAAAGCGATAAAGGCAGAAATACCCCATCAAATGGGAAAGAATCCTTACCACCATCAAATTGGGAAAAACAAATACTATAAATACCAGGCCACCCCATCGGTGAAAGGTACGCTTAACATTAAATTTCAAGGGGCCATGACTTTCTCTCAACAGAAGAACTGATTAAAGATCGAGCAAAGAACGCAAGAGTCGCCGCCGATCCTCTTTTGATTCTTGTTTTTATGAGTACCCAACGCCCAGCTGACCTCAACCCAAATGACGCCTCTAGTTCCTGCCCAACATTCCAACACGCTCCAAATTCACCCTGCCAAGGCATCATCAATTTCTGCCCTTTCTCCTAAATCACCAAGTAAAATTATGTTCCTCAAAACTTCTAAATTAAATATTTTATTATTTATCAAAATTCCTCAATGTAACTTTCAAATTAAAAACACTACTAATTCTACAATTCCAAAGGAAATAGAATTCCTGTGGATTGGACTTGTGTATCATATAAATGGGCTTGAATGTGAGACCCAATATTTCATCATTTTAATAAATAATTTAACATCAGATGAGTAACCTAATTTCTACTGATTTTGAATATTTTGTGCTTTATTATTACACTAACATTGATTCTAATTAATAGCTTATGATATTTGCTTATTTATTTATTTCTATGTCTATTTGTTTATATATGTCCAATATGTTATTGTATTGTTATTGTTTGTCATTGGTATCCATTCACGATTACTAAAACCACATTTTCCTTAGTTTTGTTTTAGTAGAGACCCCATTTTTTAGGGGCTCGTGAGAGAGGGAGTGCTATGCTTCCATTGTACCTTCATGATAAGTAATATAACCCTCAGATATAGATTTGGTTTTTCCCGGACGTGATTTTTCTTATCAGGAGTCATATTTATGGTTTTTTTTCTCTTATTTTGTTTTTTCTTTTAAAATAAAACAAAAATAAGTGGCTCTAAACCGTTTTCTAAGAATCTTTTTTCAAAATAAAAGAAACGAGTCTCGCCTTAAGTGGGAAACACATAATAGTAAAAAATGCGGAGTCCACACATATTTGATAAGAGAGAGACATCAAATTAAATAATTGTCATCAATATGTTGCAGAAGTAGAGTCATGATATGTATTCTAATCATTGTAATATTATCAAAGGTGTAGGCTTTGAGCCCATCTATTATGTTATTAATTTGAATATTGTTTTATCCTCTAAAGTTTTTAGTGAATTTGATTCTCGTTTCTATCAAATTTAAGTAACTTTATCCAATAAAATTATCCATCTTTTTAAAAATAAAAAATAAAAAATACTATTTTGTTAATGAATAAATTAACTATATTTTATAATTTTAAAATAAATATATATATATATATATATATATATATATATATATATATATATATATATATATATATATATAGTATATATATATATTATATTAATACAATATGTATAAATTTTATGTATTTTTGTTGAAGTATATTGGACCGGAAACATAACATTTCGATGATTATTACGAGTTTTAATTTTATTAATTTTAATTTAAAAATAAAAATACAAAGATAAATATTAAAAATAAATTTAATTAACCTAAAACAAATATTTAAATCTAAAATCCAGAGCCGGTAAATGGGCTTCCAATCCATTTCACTTCACATAAGCCCATTTGGGCCTTTGGTCAAATCGGATTGATAATATTCAAATATTTAAAATAATAATAATAATTTTATTGATTCCAACTTGCTAAAAACTATAAAAACCATAAATGATGAAACAATATTTAGGTTAATAGTATAATAAATCGATATAAAGCCTATAAATTTGATAATATAGTAACTAGAATATTTACGACTCTAGTTCTTGAACATGCAGACGACTATAATGTGATATTTTCGACTAATCAAATCCGATTTGCTTGTCTGAATTGTCCCTACACAAATAAAGCGCTATAACAAAACGACGAAAAACATCATATCATATTGAGCCAACGACAAACCAAACGTTCCAATAAGGAGACAATAAACCAAAGTCCCGCAAAGATCTGGTGTTTCCCTCTATGCGCTATTGCCACGTTGTTTCCATTGTCATATTACAAGCTACATTGACTTCCTATCCTACCTACCATCGCTTGCTATAGCCGGAGAAGTGTCAGAATGACTACCTGTTATCTACAACAATGCAATGCAAATTAATTGCTGTAAAGCTTATCCATTTTTACAGACAACAAACCCCAAGTCCAACAATTGTCTAACTCATTACAACCATAAAAATGTAGTAAGTGTTTAATTACTTATTTGTATGAGGTCTTGACATTTGTTTTTTCCATTTTGCACATTTTTTTCATTATGATAGTATCAAGTAGTACCCCCAATATGATATGACAGTATCCATTGTATGTTATGGTGGTACACTGAGTATGTTATGATGGTACTAATTTCAAAAACAAGGAAACTCATTTAGTATACTAAATCACATGACATTGTCACACTACAACAAAAATCTCGCAATGGAGATTCTTCCTTCCATAGAAATCTCATATGATGGAGCTTTCTTTCCTATAGAAATCTTGTGATGGGTATTCCAATGAGGAAAAGGTTCAAATGAAGAAGTATGTTTTTGGATTACCTACCTCGCAGATGCCTAAAGGGTCGATGAGATGGGGGGTGCAGTATAATAACGCGTGATCTAAGAAGGTTAGTTTATGCATGCGCTTTATAAGATGTTAGATTTTTAGGATTAACTTAATGTGGGTTCAACGTGGCTAAAAAAGCTGATACATATGAAAAATGTAATCGGCTGGTGAGTGTGGTCATATTGTGTTTGGGGTGAGGAAGAAGTACTTTTGCGTAGATAATTTCCTGTATTTGAGTTAATTTATGTCATCATTAATTTTTTACCATAACATAATTCTAATACTTTTATATAGTATTCTCAACAATGCAAATGAGATATTTTCGATTATTCTAAATTTTTTTACTGAAGATGATGCCTTTTCAACCTGAACCGGGCTGGGAGCGTATTGGAATCATCGGGCTTCATCCGTGGCTTCAGATGCCCGACCTCTCGCAAAAACAAGAAACCAAAAGGATCGGCAGGGGCTCGCCCGTTGCCTCTCCAATGCCTAAGTCAGTTCTCGCCAATGGAAGAGAAGATCAACTGCTTAGGGAATGAGGTTTTTTTTGCATACCTTTCACTGATAGGGTGGCTTGGCATTTATAGTGGATGATTTTCCCAATTGGATGGTGATAAGGACTCTCTCTTATTGGATGGAGGATTTTCTTTCCTTATCGCTGTCAGATTAATAAGGGATAATTAGAAAGCAGTTATTGGGAATTATCCTACTTCTTTATTGGTGGAGAGATTTCATTTGATTTGACTTATAGGATAGGCTCTCGGGGCTTTCCATGTTATCACTGGACGGGATGAACCTGGCTCCCATTTTCGTCAAGGGGCCAGAGCCGTCGTTTTATTGGGTCCATTATAAGTCTCTTTCAATCCCGCTCTTGATTCAGGGAGGGGCTCTACGCGCTATTTTTAAACCCAATCACTCACCCCCAGCCCTTGGTTACACGAGCGTAGGGCAAGGCACTATATCGCTTTTAATCGAGTGTGACTTCCACGTGGTCGCCGTGGCCGGTTTGTTGGGGTGGCTTGTCGCCGCTAAATGTCCCTGTGGTAATGATGACCCTTTCGACTTTCGCCTTTATTTCCTCTAGTTCTTTAGTTTCTTCCCGAGAACATCCTCCCGACTCAAGATGGTGCCCCCTCGATATTTGAAGCTTTTTCCTCTCTCTCATGAAGTTCTGGGCTTCTTTTTCTTGAAACTCGTCCCGATCATTTGTTCAAAATTTCTGTGTTTTGTAATACCTTGCTTGGGTCACCCCGCTCTCTGCTCCAGGATCGGTACGTCTTTCCTTCTTGTCTCGAAAGTGGTATCATGAGGCGTCGGTGGCTACTGCTAGCTTCGTCCAACTCGGGGGTATTCCCAAATGGTCCGGGTCGTTCATCTCTTTGCGTGATAGGGTGATCTCTCGCGGTATCTAAGCCCAAGATGCACGGGTGGTGAGTCCACCCTTAGCTGTGGTTGTTCTTCGATGCCCTCGTAACCTCCTTCCCTTGCAAAGTGATAAAATCACGAGATTAAATACTCCCGCGGGTCTCGACAGTCCGAGGCCTGGGCCATGCAAAAACGCCCCGGCGGTGGGTCTTAGCAGGCTGAGCCTTATATGGGGAAGCCCTTCTCAGAAGACGATACAGTCCCCGCTTACGCCCTGTGTTTGGTCTCCTAACATATCACCTCCTATGCTGTTCAAGTGCCCAAGATGGCGCTGGCTTTCTTTCGAGGTGGCCTTTGAGAATGGTCTCTGCTTTTCCTCCTGACCCCTTTATAAAAAGGGTTTTGTAGCATTTCAACGTCTGTCCCTCTCAGCTTTCACCTAACTTCTAGGGTATTCCGATTGGGTCGTTAGTTGTCTTAGGATAAGGCCTGGTGTTCCTAAAATAGCTCTGCTCCTCGATTCCTTTTCACTAAGGAAGTCACCGAGGGCTTCCTTTATTTATCTAAGCATTCCAACGCTCCGCTGATAATCTCGGATCTCCCATCATCCCACAAATTTTGGAAAGAACACTACTTTTTGTCGGGTGGTCACGCTGGGAGTACGATCCCACCGACGGAAAGACACACCGGCATTCCTAGCCATTCGGGACCACTCCCGAGAATCTACGAGCTTTAGGTTCGCTTTAGCCTGCCCAGTCTCACTGCATTATAAGGTATACTTTAACTTACTGTGCGCTCTTCAAAGCCTGCCCGATCTTAGCCTTGAAGACAGTGGACGGAAGCGGAAGTTGCTAATTGTCTTCGCGTGCTTACTCGAGCCATCGCCTACATTCCAGGTCTTCCTGGCTCAAGTCTCCCATCCTCTACTCAGGTCTTCACCTCCATCCGCTATGAAGTTCTCCCTTCGAGAGGCCCTTCCACTGTCAAGCCCACAAGGGAAAGAGCTTCAAGCTCCTGGGGTGGAGATGTTGTCCAGAGGTCCTCAAGTGTGAAGCGTAAGTCTCGTGACTTTGAAAAAGAGCCATCCATCCCGGTAAAGCCCTCGAGTCGGGACGCCTTTCATCGCCACCTGCTCCATGTCGGAGGCAGCAAGGGTATTGCCATCTTCGGTCGAGGTTCCAAGAGCGCCAGTGCGCAACCCGCTCCGCCCGTCGCTACAAAGATTCCTCGGGAGGATCGCCGAGCTCGCGGAGGTTATGCTCATCTTGGGCTCGAGTCCCCTAAGGGGACACCGAGCTCGCCGAGGTTATGCCCATCTCAGTTTGGAGTCCTCCTACGCAGAGCGCTGAGCCTCCTCCTTCGATAGCGGAAGACTTGGAGAGCACCTCAAGTTTATGGGGATGAGGATTCCTTACCTCCAATGACGAGTCACGTTAACGCTGGTCCCATCCATCCTCAGGGATTCTGATCTCAAGAGGTCGAGTGCCCTGCCTGTTGAGGAGGCTTTGGCTCTATCCCTCCAAGGGGTCGCCTCCGTAAGTTCCCGTGTCCTTATTTGTTTGCCTTGATCTTGGTTTTGAGTTGCATATTGACTCTATGTTTGCATCGCACGACTACCCATCTAAAGAGCTCGCAAAAGGGCCGTGATCGAACGAGGGCTATGTCAAAGTCGCCAAAGCCTACAAAGCTAGAGTGGATTCTCTTACCTCTGAGCGAGCTGAACTGCGAGCTTGAATGCAAAATATGACGGAGGTAGCCGTGAAGCTCAAGTCCTAATTCGAGGCATACTGGTCGAGCGTTGTGCCGAGGGCAAAGAAGAGAAGGCCCGAGGATGGCTTAAGAACTGCTCTATGGTATCGAGCTTCGGGAGGTCGCATGGCCGCAAACCGCCGTAACGATCTCGCGGGTGGCCAGTGGATGGGCCATGCCGCCCATAATGAGCTTCGGTGTAGTCGTGAAGAGCCGAAACATCCCAAACATCACGGTAGTCCAGTAGAAGAGCCGCAAGTCGCTGTAGATGGTGAACAAGGTGAATAAAGCACCGCTTACTAGGGACAAATCTCGCAGTGAAGTTTTTGAAGTTGAGAGCTCTATTGAACGCTTGACGTATGAGTGCCACGTGTTGCAAGGGGACCTTCAGAGGCGTGAAACTTTACTGGTCTGTAGGGACCCGAGCGATAGCGCTCTGAGTATCTAGGCTTGCACCTGGCTTCGGATGGCTTGCTTTCCAGAGGAGGGTTGCTAATGCCTACCCGAGCTTGGACCTTAATTTTGATATTCCCAACGACAAGGAGGCATAAGAGTCCTTTTCCGTTGATTGCTCTGGAGAGCCAGCGCCCCTAGCCGAGGCCAGTCCGCCCCTTTTTCACCTTTCAAGCCTTAATCCAAGACTCCGGGACGACATTGCTTTCTTTGTGCAATTTTGTTTCTGTTTTTTTTTTTTACCTAGGCTTTGAACTCCTCGATATATGTAATGCCGCTCTTGGCTTTGAAACTCAATGGATACCCAATTTTCATCTCCGCTTTACCCCCAATCAAGGCTCCTTTGTGTCGCAAGGCTTTGCCCGAACCGACCCTCGGCTCCCGGGCTACGAGGCTTTAGTCGAAGGGGCCGAGGTCTTGAAACTAAGCCACTGAGGCTCCATGGGCTAACTGTCACGAACTAGTCATAGCTACAAGGCCTTGGTTGAGCAATTGAGCTCTTCGAAATTGAATTGATAAGGCTTCGTGGGCTAATCTACCCGAGTCGAATCCAGCTCCCTAGGCTACAAAGTGCCTTAGTCGAGCGGCCAGCTCTTCAAACCGAGCCGCCGAGGCCTCAGGCTAATCTAACACCGAGCCGAACTGCCCCGGGGCTAAGTAAGGCCTTAGTTGAGCAAACTGAACTCTTCAAACTCCGAGCCGAGGCCCGCAAGACCCGCCCGAGCCGAATCACCCCCGGGCTGGGCCTTAAAGCAGCGCCGAGCCTTCAAAACTCGAGAGCTATTGAGGCCCGCTGGCTAATCTGCCTGAGCCGAATCGGCTCTTTGAGCTATAAGGTCTTGGGCTTGAGCAAACTTGAGCTCTTCGAAATCGAGTTGTTGTGATCCCGGGCGGCGTGGGCTTCCTCGCGGGCTGCGGCGGGCCTATTTGACTTTTTTTCTCGAAAGGCAGGCTTTAATGCGGTTTTACGGAGAATTGGAACGGATTGCGCGACTTCCCGAGCCCCCTTGGCTTCCCTACAAATAGCGAATCTTCTATGATGGTGCTCATGCTTTGAACCTTCTTCCCTTTTAGGCGAATTGGACCGCAGACATGAAGTGTCAAGGCTCGCCGTCACATAGGAGGCCTTCCTGAAGATCTTGAGTTGGCGCTTGGTTCCGAAGGTCTTCTGCTTGTAGGAGTTGTGTTTTTCCCTAGTTCCTCCCTTAAGGGAGCAGGTTATTCCCCCAGCCATAAACCGATGACAAAGCCATGCTAAGGATTGCATCTTGCAGGAAGTGTGTACTCAAAGAAGAACTTTAGTACCGCTTCCATTTTCTCCTCTCTTTTTTTCTTTTTCTTCTTTCTCTTTCTTCTTTTCTTCTCCTTTTCCTTCTCCCTGCTCCCCTCTCCCGCTTGCACTCTCTCTTCTTCTTCCCTTTCCCTCTTCTTGGAGATTTTTTAGGAGCCGTTTCGTTCCCGAGATGAAAGGGATGGCACTACTGATTGTAACTTCTTTGAATCAATTGTATCTTCTTTGAAATAAAGAACAATGAAGCATGAATTTTCGTATTCCGAGGTGTGTAATTTTCTCAAGCATTTTCTGGCCGAGCTGCCTGCTTTTTTTTTATCGATATGCCTTGTTTTTTTATTCATAAGGATATTAAACAGAGTAATCAACGAACACACAGACTATTATCTGAAAGCTGATGATACTTTATTAAAGATTACAATCCGAGGTCTATTGATAATCGCTTGAGGCGCCAAGATTCCCAAGAGTGAGGTAGAATTTTCCTTTTCCGTCCTGGAGTTCGTGAGTTGCCGTGCCTGACCACGCGTGACACGATATAAGGGCCCTCCTAGTTGGGTCCTAGCTTTCCATGTGTAGGATCTTTCTTTGCTGGCAGAAGCTTTTTTAAAACTAGGTCTCCGTGTGCTTATAACTCTTGGCCTGAATTCGGGCTCGTAGTACCTTCTCGTCTTCCTTTGGTAGTCTTCTGTGCGTTTCAGTACTTGATCACGCTTTTCATCTAGAAGGTCTAGGTTTAGGCGAAGAGCCTCTTCATTAAGTTCTACGCATGCCAATTCAATCCTTGGGGACTTTAATCCGATCTCGACAGGGGCTACCGCCTCGGTGCCAAAGGCTGCAGGAATGGGCCCCCGAGCCGCCGACTGCGGTAGTTCTCAGATGCCCATAACACTTCGTGGAGGTATTCTACCGCATTTGCCTTTTGTGACCTTCCAACTTGGTTTTCAATGCTACTTTAAAGGTCTCCACGTACTTCGCTTGTCCATCGATTGATGAGTCAGATGAGTAGTAGTCTCCGATCCCGAGCTCCTAGCATTTAAATCCTTGAACTTAGGATTGTCGAATTGTTTCCCATTGTCTAACACTAGGGCTCTCAGGATACCAAACCTGCATATTATGGCACGCCAAACGAAGTTACGTACCTTTTATTCTGTGATAGTAGCCAAGGGCTCGGCTTCTACCCATTTGGTGAAATAATCCACTGCTACGAATGAGCAATTTGTAGATTGTCCCTTCTAATGTGGCAGGGTCCCACATGTCCAACCCCTATTGCTGGAAAAGGCTAGGGCTTGTAACCCGACGCCGTGGCTCGATGGGAGATGAGAGATTTTGGCGTGCTCCTGACAAACTTTGCACTTCCTGACCAGCTCTATTGCTTCTCTGAGCATTGTGGGCTAGTAGTACCCCCGCCTCAAGACTTTTCCCGCTAATGCCCGAGATCCGATGTGATTTTCACATACGCCTTTGTAATTTCAAAGACGAGTTGGTGTCTTCCCTTGCAATGCACTTGAGGATGGGTGTGAAAACCCCACTTATGCGCTGGCTCCCGATGAATAGTGAACCCGCGCACTCGACTTAAGCTAGATGCCCCTTCGGTCGTTCGCAATAGTCCCCATTAAGTAGTCCCAAACGGGTCCATCCAAATTTCATTTCTGGAGCATGACAAGAGAGATCTCTTCAAGCTGTTGAGGTCTATGGAGGCCTTTAGAGGTGCTCAACAGTGTCAATCTATTGAGGTCCTCTTGGGAGCCACGCGCTTGTTAAGGCATCCGCTTGCGAATTCTCTACTTTGCATGTGTTTGATATGACCTCGCATCGAACTTCTAAGTAATTCCCGTACCTTCTTGAGGTATAGGATCATTTTTTCACCTCTGGCTTCGTAGGAGTCTTCTATTTGTTTCACTACCAGTTGGGAGTCGCTGCATACCTCTAGTTGATCAACTTCCATGGAATGGGCGAGGTTAAGCTCAGCTATGACGGCCTCATACTCGGCCTCGTTATTGGAGGCTCGGAATCCAAATCTTAGTGTATACTCGATATCTATTCCTTCTAGAGAGGTCAAAATTAGACTCCAAGACTACCCCTTTGAGTATCATGGCCCCATCTACGGGCAGCCTCCAAATAGAGAGGTCAGACGTCGCTTGAGTAGCTTCGGCAAGCTTTTATGAGGTAAATTCCATGACGAAGTCTACCAAGATCTGCCCTTTTATTGTTGTTTTCGGTTTGTATTTGATGTCGAACTCGCTCAGCTCTATGGCCCACTTCATCAATCTTCCCGAGGTCTCTGGTTTGTGTAGCACTTGCTTCATTGGGTATTCTGTTGGGATTTCAATGGTATGAGCTTGGAAGTAAGGGCGGAGTTTTCGGCTGTGGTTACCAATGCCAGGATTAATTTCTCCATCTTTGGGTACCTTTCCTCTGCTCTCTCAAAGCCTCTACGCAATAGTAGACTGTAGGCCGCGACTCGCCTTTGTCTCCGACTGTGACGGCGCCGGTTGAGAAATCGGAATACCTGTGCACAGAGTAAGGGAGCTCTCCCGCAGGACTTCACTGCATCGGGGGAGAGCTCAAATAAGCTTTAACGCTAGAAAGCTTCTTCGCAGCCAGGCATCCCATTAGAAAGCTTTTGTGAACCCGAGTTAAGGGTCGACACTTATCACGCCCTGACACAAAACGGCTTAGCGCAAATGCTATTCTTCCAAAGAGCGCTATTCTTTATGTTTGATGGAGGTGGTATGTCGACACAAATTTTTATCTTGAACTGGCTCGCTCTATTCCTCTAAGTATTGACTATAAAACCTAAGATTTTCCGCGAGACTCTCAAAGCGCATTTAGCTAGATTCAACTTCATGTTGTACTCTCTCAGGATCTGGAATTCCTCGAATTTAGACATGAGCTTATCTCGAGCCTCTACTGTAGTTGATTTACTAACATGTCGCTTATATATACCTGCAGATCGTCCCTATTTGCTCTAGAACATCCTGTTCACCAACCTCTAGTAGGTAGCTCCCGCGCTTTTAGTCCGAAAAGGTGCCACTGGAGGTAGCAATAGGTCCTCGCCCCGCGGGACGAATGAGGTCTTCTCTTGGTCGTCGAGATCCATGCTGATCTAGTTGTAACAGGAGAAAGCATCCATGAAGCTGAGGAGTTCATGGCCGACTGTGGTGTCTACTATGAGGTCGATTCGAGGTAGAGGGAAACTATCTTTAGGGCATGCTCAGTTGACGTCAGTGAAATCGATGCAGAGTCGCCATTTTCCATTGACTTTTTTGACGAGTACGACGTTGGCCAACCATTCGAGGTATTCCACTTCTCTGATTGCACTTTCCTGGAGAAGCTTGTCGACCTCCTCATTAATTGCTTTTTGTCTTTCTGGGGCGAAACTTCTTCTTTTTTTCTTCACTGGTTTGAAGGATGGACTGACGTTTAGTCTGTGAGTTATTACTGCGGGGTCAATCCCTCCCATGTCCTCCTGCTTCCACGCGAAAACATCCCTGTTCTGTTTAAAGAAGCGGATAAGGAGGCTTTTGAGGTCTTCCGCTAGCTTGGAACCAACGTAGCGAATGTTCGTGGTGATCAGCCCAATCAGATAGGCTCCAAATTTCCTTCCGAGGGCTTAAAGTCGGCGCGTTACTCTGCCTCGCATGTCGAAGTTCGCCCACGATATGTCGCCGACCGCTTTTGTCGATTAATGCCAAGTAACATCTCCGCCACGCTACCGGTCTCCCGAACCATTCCTACCCGGCTTGTGTTGGAAACTTGATCACTATGTGATAAGCGCATGGCGGGCTTTTACGGAGTTTCAGAGAGGGCCCGCCCCAATAACATGTTATTATAAGCCGAGGGGGCATCTACTATGAGAATCTACTGGGCCGTTGTTGCCCGCACCTGGGCCCTCAAAGTGAGCACTAACCGTATTGATCCCAAAGGTAGCACTTTTCCCAGAGAATCCTCAGGGCGGGTGCCACTTTTCGTTCCACTCTTCTCCCCTTCCGATGCCCATCTTATCAAAAGCTGATGCAAAGATGATGTGGGTCGAGCTCCCATTGTCGACAAGGACCCAGTGGATTGTTTTGTTAGCCACAACTGCCTTTATCACCAAAGGGTCGTCGTGGGGGTGTTGACATCCCTCAAGGTCTGAATCCGAGAAGGTTATGGCAGTGTCGAGTCGAGTGGAGCTCGACATCGCTTGCACCTCCACATTCTCCCGACCTAATACTACACAAATGAGCCTTCCTACCGAAATGACTCCCACTCCTACGAATCCCTTCTCAGATCACATGGATTTCCCAAGGGCCGCTGGTGCTGAGTTAAGGTCGGTCGCCGAGGTGGCCGCTACGCGTTTCCGATCTCACCTTCAAAGGCTATGCAACAGCCAGTAGATACTCCCCACGAATCAAGTATTCTATTTCCTTCCCCGAGCTAGATGCACCATCCGCTCTCATGCCCGTGGTCCCTATGGAACTCACAGTACCTGGTGTTATCTCTTTTGGTTGGGTCCATCCTCATCTGGGATGGCCATCTTAGAAATTTTTCATGTTGTACCTCGTGCAAGACCTGTGATACTATGGGTGTCAGGGGGGTGAACTGTCGAGGTGAATACTGCTGTCGTAGCTCGGGCTGAGGTGGTCCCAGGCTATCTTTGACGCTTCCTCGCCTCTTTAGGGATCGTTCTCTGTCCCTTCTTGGGGATCTTTCTCGGTCTCTTTGTCTCCTAGGGTTTTGCTCCCGTTGCTCGTCAGCCCCGCTTCTCCTCAGGTCAAGAGCCTCTCCTTGGATGTGAGGGCCATTGCTAATGTACTTCTCGCCTTAGCGAGCACCTCGACCATGCTTGCTTGAGGATTCTTGGAGATGGAAAACATCAAGTCTTTTGATTGTACCCTAACTCCAACATGAATGCGTGATAGCGAACTTCCCTGCTCTACACATCTACCTTCAATGACTCGACATTGAATCTCTAGACATAAGACCTCAGGCTTTCTTGCGGGTTCTGCTTTAGGGACAACAAGTGATAACCCTAGCTTCCTCAGATGTCCCTCCGCTCCAATGAAGTGAGACCGAATATGATGGAGAGCCTCTCAAATGAAGAGATCGACGATGGTGGGAGCCCAAAACTGCTAATGTCGGGCCTTTTAGCATGATAGAGAAGGCTCTGCACCGTATGGGGTCTTGATATCCATGCAGCTCCATCTGATTCTTATAGGTATTAAGATGGTCAACATGATCTTTCGTTCCATCGAACGCTTCTATTTGCGATCCCCTTAACTTTGGCCGGAAGGGGAAATGTAGCACTCTAGCCGTGATCGAGGACTCAATTTGCCGCACTGGTGTCCAGAGTCTAGAGCCTCGACCATTTACGCTTCCTTCATATGGTCGAGCTCCCGTTGGATGCCCTTGAACCTCTCTGGCTCCATGATCGCCTCCCCCATTCCTACCGAGGAGGGGTCAGTCAATCGTTTTCGATGTTCCCCCAACATTAAGTTTTGTTGCGCTCCTCTCGGGTTATGTGAGGCCTGTGCCCCCCGCCTCTACCGATTCTCGTCTATTTCTGCCTCTCGGGGAGGGCCGAGGTGTGGCTGTTCTTCCTTAAGGGTGATATTGTGGCCTTTTGGGCTCCTCGCGCTTGCACTTCCCCGCGCGCCAGACTGTCTCGTGAGTTGCTCTAATTCCTTACCAAGCTGCTATCGCGATGAGTGCCTCCAACCCACCGTGTTGGCTTGTACTCGTTTCTAACGCGCTCCGGAGGCCTACCGTCCACCCCGCCGGGTCGGGTCTCAGACTCTTGGAGGATCGCATCAAGCCCTACTTTCATGCCCGGTCGATACCATCGCCATCGGTAGATCAACTTGATTTGTAAAGGAACTGGCTGCTCCAATGCACGGCGCCAACTGATGATGCCTTTTTCAACCAGAATTGGGCTAGAGCGTGTTGGAATCGCTGGGTCGGCCTGACCGGCTCCGAATGCCTAATTCTCCTCGCAAAAAACAAGAAAACCAAAAGGATCGCTGGCCTCGCCCATGTCTCTCCGATGCCTAAGCCGGCTCACGGTGGAAGAGAAGATCAATCACAGAATGAAGTTTTTTTGCATACCTTTCACCGGCTGTGTGTGACCTTAACATTTATAGCGGATGATTTTCCTTAATCGATGGTGTGATATGACCTCTTATCACGGGGATTTTTCTTTCCTTATCACAAGGCCGATTAATAAGGGATAATTAGAAAGCAGTTATTGGGAATTATCCTACTTTCCTTATTGGTGGAGATTTTATTTGATTTATAGGATATGAACTCTTTGGGCTTTCCGTGTTATCGGCCCTTTGATGATGAACTAGGCCCCGTCATTAGCTCCACCAAGAGTCACCGCTTTATCGTACTCGCTTTATAAGTCTTCTTTCAATCCTGCTTTTTGACCTTGGGGAGTGGGCCTGCACGCCTATTTTTAAACCCAATCAACTAGTATTCTGAACAATGTAAATGAGATATTTTCGATTTTTCTAATATTTTTATATTGATGTATATAGACACAAGATTCCCTTGAGAAAATGTGATATATAATCAATAACGTTTATGTAGATGAAACCCTATATGTTGTCGAATCTCATCTCAACCTCATCATTTTCTATCTAGGGTTTGAAACTAGAATGACATTGTTTATAGTGGTGAAAAAAGAGAACAAACGATAAAGATTATAATTAAGGGGTGGTGAAAAAAAGAGAACAAAAGAAAGATTATAACTAAGGTGCCTTTTGTTTTTTAACTTTTTAAAAGTAATTTGCTTTCATTTACATTATTATTATTTTTTTCATAGCTTATTTCTAAATTTTAATTTTTTTTCTTCTGAATTGAGCTTTTCTTAAATAGAAATAGTAATACTTAAAACTCGCAAATTTTTTAAATTCTTTAGTATCCACACAAAATAGTTCAAAATATTTTTAAAAGACAAGATGGAACAGTTAAATGATTTAATTTTTTGTTTAATTAATCAATCTATTATTATTAAGAATTATACATTTTATATATTCTATTTTAATTACATTAAATAAATAATATAATAATTATTTTGTAAGAATGATAATAATAAATTATGTATCATAATAATTTTATTATTTTAATACATTGAAAAAATCATAACAATCTTGGAAATGGAGAGATAATTAAGGTAATGAAAAAATGAATATTATTCTATACAAAAAAAAATCAAACGTAGTTACTTACCTTTTATTTTAATTTTTTTAAGCAATATCATCAACTAGTTGATATTATTCTTTATTTTAATAAAATTAGAGTACTCCTAATTTAATAATAATTACTAAAATTGTATATTTAGATATGGATCCTAAAATTTTCCACAAGAAGGTCAAATGGCTTGATGAGTACATACTTAAAGGCTTTGATTTACAAGTTTTATCCAATACGATAATGTGATGTAGCAGAGAAAAATAACAATAAAAAAAGGCTAATTGATAAGTGGATGAAAACGCCAAGATCAAATTCCAGGAGTGGTGGATTGAGTTTTTTAAGAGATAAATCGATAGGAAAACATAAATAAATGTGCTAAAAACTTTAGAGATAGAAATGATCGCCTGGGGCGCCCACATATTCATAATAAAAATGCATATTGTTGATATGATGACTCTATGACTCAATCAGATCGAAATTTTCCATTTGAATTGTTACCATAAAAACTCACAAAGAAGTTAATCGTTGACGACACAACTATCCGCAATCAATCGACAATAAAACAAGTCATAACAGATCGGTGATAAAAACACTAAAAAAAAAACAACAAACCTAAGATATGTGTAATGTAAATGCAAAAATTGCCAAAAATCACTACTCCTCCTAACTAACATGGGTCCGAAAGAGAGAATGCAGAGGGCAATCATAGATGACCTACATGTTTTAATTCATATTCTTGTTCTATCTACGCCATTGTAAATATGGTATTTTATAGGCTAAAATTATAAAGGAAACAAATATGGGGCGGCTAGATGACTCTCATGTTTTAAACGTATGACACCTATAAATTATAAATAAATCGGATGGGGCTTTGATTGACTTTATTAAGAGCTTTGTTGCAAACTTTATTAAGAGTCTTATTGTGTAAAGAGTAAATAAACATAAATAGAAAATGAAATAATTTGGCATGCACCATTATAATATGATTTAAAAAAATATTCCAATATGCCCAATTGATTTTTATTTTCTTTATTTTTTGACAGATGTCCTGTAGAACTTGAATAACTTTAGAATTAAAATGAAATTAATATATATGATCGTATTGAGATAAGGATGTTTCAATTTTTTCGGAAGAATTTATTCAAGATCGAATTTTGAATCTTTCCTTCCCAATAAGAAAAAACGTAAATTCTTATAGCCTCTACCACTGCCTATCTAGGGTTTTTTTTTTCTTTGAAAGCTGCCTATCTAGGCTTTTTAAACTAGATATATATATATATATATATATATATATATATATATATATATATATATATATATACTCTACATAGGTTTGGGACTTTATCACTGTGGTAAAGAAATAGAGATTTATGAAGATGACGACAATTTATGAATCCTCACCTCTTCCCATCATGTGGGAGATATTCTGAGATTACCAGCCGTCCCGTTATGTTCGAAGTGCGTCTGCAAAGAGTGGTTCACAATAATCTCTTCCCGTCAATTCGCCACACTCCATCTCCGACATCCACAAACACAGGCCAGAACTCGATTATGCATCATCGAGTACAAAAACGATAAGAAACCCAATCGGGTAGGGCGAGTTTCGTCACAAAATGTGGGATGATAATGGTACGTTATTGGGTTACGATTGTTTAACTTCCTGATATTTAAACAAAAAAGATGAATTTAATCTTGCCAGCATGCCTATTTTGTAGACTCCTGTGATGTGGGTTGTTTCATTGATTCCTCTGTTGAATTTTCTTGTGGAACTATCCACAAGACAAATCGAGAAGTCCCACCAAATCCCAACATTTCGATTCATAATTTTCTCAATTCTTCTTGCATTTTGTCTTAAGTCTAATTTCCTCCTGTTATGGATTTGGGTATGGATTTGGGCATGATTGTTTTAGTGGATGACTACAAGATAGTGAAGCATCTCAAAGGGATGATGAGGATGGAATCTGGAAAAAAGAGAAGGAAAATCAAGATTGATGTTTTTTCTTTGAAATCCTATTCTGACAAGAAGAATTCTTAATGAGAAACCTCATGCTAGAATCTGCATGTATAGCGGGAGTTGTTTTTCATGGGGCAGTCCATTGGTGGCTATCATCCATTGATGGTGATAGATTATGATTATTTAATTTGGCTTTTTGATTTTCAAAAGAGGAATTCAGGATGAAATCCCACATGAATATATATTGTGCTAGGTTGAAGGTTGTACAAGGATATCTTTGTGTATACGATAAGTTAAAGATCCACCTAAAAGTGGTAGGGATGAAAAAGATTATGGAGTTGAGGCTTGACTGAAATTGCTTCCCACATGCATATGCATCTAATTGCCAATTATTGGATTTCTTGAACAACTCAACATTTGTTGATTAATATGGAGAATAATATAAGAAGTTGGGGTCCCAGTGGGATCATAAAAAAAAAAAAAAGAAACACAGAACATGATGTTATGACTATAGCATTGAATAAAAGTAATGTCACACCAACTTATTTATGGAGTCTCTGTTTCAATTCTGCCCACTACTTAAAGTGATATGACATACCAACTTTTAGACTTTGTTTAACCGTACCCACTGCTTTATTTGTTATAATTCTGTGTTGCTATTTCGTCACATATCGAATATCTATATTATATAGTAAATAAAGCTTATTATTATCTTCTACTTATTTAATAGGTTTGACTGTGCTGGATATCTTTACAATACCTTTTTTTTCACGTCTAGTTGAAATTTGATTTTGCATGATACTTGTTATGTAATGTAAATGATCCCACACAAACTAAAAGATTAATTTAAAATTTAAGCTCCAAGACATATAGTACTAAAACGTTCTAAGGATTCAGGAAGGCTACAACAAAAAGGGTTTCTACAAACAATGAATCAGAGAGAGGTATCTGCAATATGATGATTTAATGGGGCAGCTTCCCTGAATCCGAACTCTAAAGGGAAATTAAAATATTAGATCATATTTTTAAATGCTTATATTCCACTTATTTTTTCTTTGGGTGAATAAATTATGCCAATAGAATAAATAAAATAAAGTCAATTATGCCAAATTATAGTCTGTCATCCAATGTTTCAAAAGAGGCAAGGCAAAAGGATGGGGAGCGGTCCTGAGTCCTGGGAGGGGACGGATTAACACATTATAACTAAAGTTTATAGTTGTTAAAAAAAGAATTATTATATAGTAGATATATAGGCTATAATTAAGCTCCTAACAATGTGAAGAAAGAAATTAGAGAAGGAAAGTAGAGTTTTCCCTTTGTTAAAAAAAAAAAAAAAAAAAAGAGAGAGAGAGTAAGGAAATGTAGAAGTATGAATGTAAGAATTGAAAGAAAAATAAATTATAAAGTCAAGGTGAATGATTATTTTGTTTTTTTACTTTAAAATTATTTTATTTATTTTAATTCATCACTAAAATACTTAATTGTTTAATAATTAATGTTAATATGTTCAATTTTTTATTTTTTGTACTTTTGGGAAACAAAATGACAAGATAAAGATTTCATGACAATTTTTATTGAATTGATTTTACCCCATTTTTTTAATGGTACCTTAATTTATCTGTTCTTATTAAAATATTAAAATTCCATTTTTTATCATTCTCTCCCTATAAAAAGTCTTGAATGTATTATCTAGCCCTTTGAATTTGCATCCTTTTTTTCTTTTTTTGTTTTATCATGAAAATTCGAGTAAGAAAATAAAAAGTAATTCAAGATTTTAAATTATTTAATTTTTACATAAAAAGAATTATATAAATAAGTAATCTTTAAAGTAATAATTCAAGATTTTAAATTATTTAATCTTTACATAAAAGAACTATATAAATACAATGTTTAAAGTATAATCTCAAGATTTTAAATTATTTAATACTTACATAAAAAGAATTATATAAACAAACAACGTTTAAAGTAATAATTCAAGATTTTAATATTTTTTTCCTTTTCATTTTCTCTAATCATTTTCCTTATAAATATAAAGATTAAAAAAAAAAAAAAGATTATCGGGTTAAAAATAATCTTAGATATTTCAAAACATGAAACATGTAATAATTTTTCTTAGATAAGAATATTTTTTAACAACTTTTAATTCATATTTCATCAAAGTATTTTTTCCAATTAAAGAAATTATATAAAATAATTAAAACCTAATTAAAAAAATAATTATATAAATAAACAATGTTTAAAGTAATATAAAAATTTATGGATTTTTTATTTTTTTCTCTAATTTCTTTTCCTTAGGAATTTAAATGGTAAAGATTACCTGATTAAAAATGAATAATCTTAAATATTTCAAAAACATGAAATATAGGTAAAATATTTTTTTAACAACTTTTAATTCTATTTCATTTCAAAGTATTTTTTAATAAAACAAAAGAAGTAGAATATCAAAATAAAGTATTTTTTTCAATATATATATATATATATATATATATATATATATATATATATATATATATATAATAAAATATAAAATATTTTTCTATATATACACGTATTACTTTTTAATTCGTTAGTTTACCAAATTTATAATAAACTATCAGTTATACACAAGTTTTATGCACTCAAGAAAGAGTCAAGTACTTGACGGTAATATCTATATCAATAAAAATAATACTTAATGGTTTAAGGTTATATCTATATCATTAGAAGATAATACCTTAATAGTTAAAGGCATTATCTTTGATTAAAAGATATATGTAAGGATTAAAATATTGGTAAACACGGATATATCGGTACTGGATTTAATGGAAATATCGGAAATATCGGTAAATATCGGTGGAAATTTTTGCATAAAATATCGGTTCGATTAAAATTTTTCATATTTTAATATATAGATGATGAGAAATGATTCATATCTTAATTAAGGTAGATTAAGATCAAATGAATTAGAGATACTAAATTAAATATGTTATATTTAATATATTATTCGTGATATTATTATGTTAAAGAGAGATTATTTGATTGTTTTTGTTATTATTATAAATATTATAAATAATGAGAAGATTCAAAATATTATATATTATAATTTTAAATTTTAAATAATATTATTTTACTTCTTTTCATTTTAAAATTAATATTTGGATTTAAAAAATTATTATAAGTTATAATGTAAAATAAAATAAATAAAATAAAATATTGTAATCATATGGTAGTAGGGATTATGAAAAATAAATAATAAGAAAAATATAAAAAAAAGTTTGCACTATATATAATAAGTGTAATCAACAGCTGGTATTGAGTGTGCTTATTTTTGGGCATTATGGGTGGGTTCAACCCAATTTAAGCAATTCTTTTTAGATTCAGAAAAATTTTGGGAAAAAGTTTGAAATTATCGGAAAAAGCCTGACAAACGAAATTTCAGTGCATTTTTCTTTTCGAGGCTCACCGAAAAATATTTGAAAATCGGCCAAAAAATCTTAAATTTTTGTCCCTGCATATGATGTGCTACATTCTCCGATTACAACTTAAGTTTAGCTTTTTTAATTTAATCCACTTCACCTAAAAAGTATTTCAATGACTCCTACCTTAATTTTTACTATTTTAGTCCTCAAATTTTGAGTCACTTTACTTTTTTGATAGACATAGCTGTACAAATTTTCTGTAGCATTATATTCTTATAAAGATCCACACATGGAACCTTACGTTTTCAATCATGCCTATGGATGAGGCAATTACTTTTTGCATGTTGTTGCTCAATTAAAAAATATTTTGTAAAACAAATATTTGTACTCATTATGCCTAACTCAAATTCTAATGGTAGAGTTTATAGTTAAAAGAGTATAGAAAGGGTTTTCAAGTGCTCGAAACCAAATGAGAATAATATTATCTTGAAATGAAAATTGATTAAAAAAAGTGTTTGAATCTTTGAATTTTTTCAAAATTTTTTTTTTTACAAAAATATTCTATTTTAAAATACACAAGTGGTAAAAGTAATCAGCTGGAAGGATTATGAAGGGGCCCACGATCATGCCAATGAGAACAGAACGCAACTACAATAAAGTGAATTGAAGTATATTTAGGCCAGCCTTATATTTATATAGATGTGTGGTTGGAGGCCTCTACGGATCTAAAAGGTGACAATGAAGGATTTGCATTCTGAAATCATGGAGAACATACCCTGAGGTTACCAGTGAAGTTCACATGTTCGAAATTCGTCTGCAAAGACTGGTTTAACATTATTTCTGTCCTCACCTGCCAAAAGCCACCTCCGACATCCACAAACACAAGCCAGAATTGATTATGCATCATAGATTATGGAGACAATAGTGATGATAAAGTTGTGATGCTTCTATTCTACTACAGAATATGATGATGATAACGGTGAAAGTACTGGATCCTCATCGTTTTGATGATATCGAGAAACCCCTTAATTTTAAATTCTCCCCAAATTTGGATTCTTGTGATGGGTTGCTTGTTTTGTTGGTGGGGCACCATAAAATTGTTCTGTGGAACGACTGGCCTGGCAACACAATCAACTCCCACCAAACCCTAATCTTTCAGACAATGATTTTTCCCCTATCGTGAGGGAATCTCTCGTGGTCTCGAGAAGATAGAAAACTACTATGGATTTGGGTATGGATTCTTGTAGTGATGAATTACAAGATGGTTGAGTTTTTGTCCCAGATCATGATTCTAATATTAGGATAGATGTTTTCTCGTTGAAATCCTATTCTTGAGAAGAATTTTGCAGAAAGAATATATGACTTCTGTTGTAAATGAGAATGAAGCGTTTCTCATGGCGGCTCATTGATAGCCTCTTCTTCTTCTCTTCTTCATCCAAATATAATCGTCATCCAATATTGGCTTTTGATTTTGAAAAAGCAACACCAAGGAGATGAATTATGGATACCATAGTACGTGCCTGATTGTAGGTGATAGAGGAACGCTTTGGTTCATGTGATCACTAGCCAAGATGAAATTATAAAGTGGTGATGGAAGAGTATGGAGTTGAGTCATCTTGATTAAAATGCTCTCCCCTATATACATGCATATCGATATTTTCAATGAACAATCTTCCTGCCAATTATGGGGATTTTTGTAACAGTAAATATCTGTTGAGGGTCAGATTTTTGGGAGTTCATTTGTGGGATCATAAAGAAAAACACAGAACATAAAGTTATGACTTTTTGAGCCACCGAGGCATAGAATGCCCATCTTCTTTGTGGAGACTCTCGTTTCAATTTACTTTACTTCATACACCCATCGTTTAAAGTGATGGAAGAAGAGAATGATAAGCGAGGTAAGCTATGTTATTATTCAGTCATATAATCAATATCAAATATTTCCACATGATTAAGAAGGGACTAAAGCTTATACTTGCCTGCTATCTTAATAATTAGTAGTTTGATTATGTTGAACATCTTAGCAACACCATGTTCTTTTTCATTTTTTTGGAGACTCTTGTTTCACCCTACTCTTCCTTTCACACTCCCATTATTTCAAATGATTAAAGAAAAGAAAGATAAGTGAGGTAAGCTAGTTGTGTTATTATTTAGTCATCTTATCAAATGGTTTTTTTTACATGATTAAGAGACTAAAACTTATATTTGTTTTCTATCTTAATTAATAGTTTGATTGTGTTTTTTTTTTTTTTTTTGACATCTATTCAAGCAGAGTATCATGTTATACTATTATGTTCTTATAAGGATTTGAGTAATGGTTTCCCGTACGTGATCAAGTAGAAGATGAAATTCATGAGAAGTGGGATGGAAAAGTAGGGAGATGAGTCATCTTGGACTAAAAATGCCTTCCCCATATACACACATGCAGTTCAATGGAAGACTGCAATTTTTGAACAATAAACATCTGTTGTTGGTCGATCATTGTGCCACTCACCTTGTGGATCATAAAGAAAAGACACAACACAATGTTATGACTAATTAGCAAAGGTGTCGATCTATGACTAGTTTCTTACCGAGACTTTGTTTCATCCTAATTCCCTGTTTCATACATCCATCATTTCAAATGATAAAAGAAGAGAGTTATCAGAGGAAGAGACTAAAGTTTATACTTGTGTTCCCATCTTAATTAATTGTTTGATTATGTGGAGCATCTTAACAATAAACAATTCATTTTCTTCTCATTTTTTAGCTAAAATTTAATTTAGTTTGTGATAATGGAATTTAGTAGCACATATGTATAGTAAATATGAAAATTTTAAAATATATTCTTAATGTTTTCATGCACAAGTTATCTTTTTTGTATCTTAGTACATAGATTCATATAGTTTTTATACAAAGTCATACTTTATATCTTTTGTACCTAAACTGCCATATTGTAGTGTGTGTCATCTTGAATTATAGAAAGCTTTCTCTTTGATTATATGAATGAATCACATATGTATTTTGCATGAAAAATATATTTGGATTTTTCATTTGTTTATGAAATAAAAATTGAGAAGGTGTGATGACTTTGTTTTGAAAGTTTGAATAAACAAAAAAAATGTTTGGGTTTGTTAAATTTGGGATTTATTGAAGGGTTATATTCTCATAGGGTTTGGTTAAAGGTAATTATACTAGTAGTGTTTCTGATTTCATTAATTTTCAAAGAAATAATTTGTTAAGTCCCATATGATTGGGCACTTATTTGATAAATAGTGATTTTTTTTTTTTAAGTGTTTGATTAAATTTGATGTGAAATACTTGATATTTTGAATTTAATATGAAATTGTTTGAATGATATTTGATATGAAACCATTTTTAAAAATGTCTTTGAGAGTGTTTCATTGGAAAGTTTTGTGCATTGCCAAGCACATTATATCTCATGTTTGTAGGTATAGTTATATTAATTCTTTACGAACTTTGAGCTTACCTGGCATCCCTAATTTTGGTCCGTGAGAGATGGCTGGCTGGATCAGGAATTGATCAATTGTAAGATTTTGTTTGACATTGTTATGGGTATTGTTGATTGGCCTTTTTTTTTTAGTTATAATTATTAAATTTTGGAATTATAAAATAAGAACACTTTGCAATGTTTTGAAAACGGATTCAACCCTTCACAGTTCAATGATTGGTTTACATAACCAAATTATGTAATTTCTTTCGATCTTTCAACAACAAATAGACAATGAATAAAAATTTGAACAGTGATTTTGAACAGCAAATGAATAGTAAAATGAATAATAATAAGAAATTAATATGCGTATATTTGAAACACGTACTCTTATTTGAAATTTAGAACTTTACAAAATTTGAAGAAAGTACTTAAAATTTGTACAGTGCTTTGAATGGTTTACGTATCAGAGTATAAGCTTTCTCAAGAATTCACCCCCGATGAATTTCTCTTCAAACTTAGCTTGTTTTTTAAACATATCCCCTCATTTTATTTGAAAATTCGACAGATTTCAAGCCATCCGTTCGTGGATTTGAAAATAAAATTTGAAGTCCGAATAGTACAACGCACATGACACTTTGAAAAAGCGGAGACAAGGGATCTTCTTGAGTCACCTTTATCTTGCTTTTGAAAATCGACTGTTTTTTGTTTTCTTCACTTCTTTCTTCGCCTCTTTGGTGCTGGGAACATTGTCAGCCTATCTTGTCACGTCTTCACTTTTTGAATTATTTGTCCATTTATATCCTTTAATCTATCTCCTGCTCATGAATTCTTCTGTCTAGCTTGATTAGTAAGATGGAAAACTCTTGATATTTGGGGAATTGAGTTGTTCTAATTTCTCCCGGAACACAGTTTTTGAAAATCGAACTAGGGTCCATTACTCAAGGTTGTATGAGTCACAAGACATGTCTTCGTTTTGTTGAAAAGCGGAGCTTGAAGTTGTGTCTTCATCATCATCATCGTAGTCCAATGGTATAAAGCTCTGAGCAATTTGTTCTTGGACTCTTAAATGCTTTGTGTCGAATTTGAAGGAAAATAAGTTTCGATGAGCTCGGTGTCAAGAAAGGGGTCCGTAAATTTTAAGCAATTAAAACATGAGCCTTTTTTGAAGATTTTGATTTGGGTTTTTAGGAATCAATCCATTATTTAATTGATTCAAAGGTTTGATTTGGGAAATTTTTATATGTACCCACCATTTAATCTTGAATTTCAGCTATGCCTGGGAAAAAAGTAAGGAAGAAAATTATGAATGGAAATCCTAAACAGAGAATCCAAGGATCCTAAACCGAGAACAAAATGAGGAATAACTACTTCCTTATGGAAAAGTCACATTCACTATCGCTTGAAAATGATCAAAATATTTTCTTATATCGTGATAAAAATTTCGAACAATCTCTAATATCACCATTCTGATGTCCAATTGGAAAAGAAGTTTGAGTTTGTTCTCCCCAATTATAAAACCATGAATGGGAGAACATTTTACAAAAAACGTGTCAGCATGCATTTTTAGAAATTTAATATAGTCAAAGGTTTGTGGAACAAGCACTTTGAGAAAACGCCAGGAGTAAAAAGAAGGATTTTGTTCCCATTCTTTTTAGAAATTATTTTTGTGAATTTTGCCCTCAGTGGTTTTTGATATGCGAAATTTGTATAGAGATTCATATCCACAAGAATAAACTCATAAAATCTGTATGTTTTTGAAATTTCATTTGAAACAAAAAAATTAACTTGAAAAATCTTTTGGAGATCAAAGATCTCGCTGCATCTATGATCGCCTAAAACTTGAACTCAATTGTCTTAGTTTTGACTTGCAAATGTGGTTTAATGAGTCATGAAGGTTTAGGAATCTTTTCCTAAAACTTCAAACTGCTCAAGGTTGAGTCCGAGCTTTTGGCACGCAGAAGATCTCTTGGTTGTTGGTTTGATAGGGTTGGCTTTGGTTCATTTTCCTTGTAAAATTCCCGTGAGAGAAAAATCAGGTAAAACATTTTAAAGATCTTTAAGTAAATTCAATGTCAAAATAAAATAGATAAAATAGTTGCCAGTATGGCAAAAACTGCTTTTGAAACTAAATTTAGACATATTTTTGTAAAATCTCTTACACTCGCAATCAACACGTAAAATAAATTTTTTATTAAAACATCACTCGAATTTTTGGTCACAAAGAACAATTAAGTAAAATTTATTTTGACGGTCGAATAGTTTTCTTATGGACCACTCCAAATGTCGTGAGTGAAATCTAACTATGGAAATTTTGTTTTCTAAAATTTTGCTTGAGGATTCCAACTATATACTATGTTTGAGGCATCATTTTGCAGATAGGAAGACATTTTGGGTGAAAAATTCCCAAAACAAGAAAGCTCTTGACTCAGACTTTACCTGCTCGACAATTTTGGATTTTGGTATGTTCTTCTCAAACCATGGGACATAATTTTTTTCTTTAATCTTTGGAAATAATGGCTTGATTAATATTTAAGGTTTCATAAAATTCAGCTACATAGTTTAGGTTTCCATGATTTGAAGCTGATTTTATCTTTTATTTCTTCGTAAAATTTGTTAGCAAATTCAATTGCTCTTTTGAATAGGTTTAATTGTACCTTTGATAAATTTAAAAAAAACCCAAGGAATCTACTTTCTGTTTGGAAAAGTTTTATTTTTTTATAAAGATAATTGCAGTTTAAGGTTCTTCATCAATCCTGAAATATTTTTAAATGTTTGAAATGTTCTTCTATTAAATTTGAAAATGTTAAAAAACATCGTCAATGTATACTATATGAAAATCTAGTATAATATTGAAACATGCCCATTATATTTTGAAATTTTGAAGGAGTATTTAAAGTCTAAACAAGATTACATTTCCTCATTCATAATGTATAAATGGAACTCCAAATGTTATTTCAGACTCATCTTCGTGGATCCCACCCTGCCAAAATCCGCAGATTTTGTGACGCCCAAACTCCCGGGTCCTTGACTACCCACAACCTGCTGAAACACTCGTGAATGCTCCAGACCCGACATTCACGAAAATTCGTAGTCTCCTTTGTACAGGAGCTCTACCCAAATACAAACCTGCATATACCGTCCCAAACAAAGGCAATAGATCCAATATATCCAATATATCCAATATATACAATCACATGAGACACGGCCACTTGGGCCTACAAACGATACTCAAGTAATACATACTAACTATGAATCCAACTATATACTAAATAGTTACAAGAGTTATAATATTTTCACTTAGACAATACATATATTAAAATTAGACATCAATACATGTATATCATCAACCAAAGCCACAACCCGGCTTTCTTCTAATCCTTCAATCCCTAAACGAGCCGTCCTGCACGCTCCCCACGTAAAACAATATCCCCGATTGTGTGAGCTAATGCTTAGTAGTGGAATCGCTTCTAAGTGGGCTACTCTCCACCCAAGCGCAATGCAATGTTCCAAAATAAACATACATTCAAGCAAATGCATGATCCTACTCGAATGCCTATACGACTAACTCGTGATCTCGAAGTCCTCGATTCTCTCTCACACTCAGCCAAGCCTCGTATGAGAATTATTGTTTTGTTAGTGGACAACCCTCCGATGTATATATATCAATATTGGGCTGCCTTCGACGATTGATATATTATTTGTTTGTGGACTACCTCCGATGAATATCAATCGGGGTCGCCTCGACATTGATATTTTTAATTGACTACCCTCCGATAATTAATATTTAGCCTAGACAACCCTCATAATTTCATTTTTAGACAACCCTCCGAACCGCTTAACTCATCTCTACATGCACTCACCCTATAGTCCTAGGGTGTTCCAGTTGTACATGGAATGCATGTATGCCAATTCCAATACGCCTAATTCATGTAAATGTATAAACATGCATATATTTACAAAAACTAATTCACACAATCATGTCATGTAAATTCTCATTTCATACATCAAAATTAGCTCACTACACGATCATACACGAGCACCCTACTTGAATTACTCACCAACATATTAATTCACAAAATTATTTTGAGAACACTGCTGTGAATAGTGAAACCTCGCTTACTATCTCCTAAAATCACAATTCACTCCAAGGCCCACTTAGTGAACCCGGGTTTCACGGCCATTTCCGGCCCTATGCATATAACAATACAATTCCATTTCATAATTTATGACTTTAGCACCCCATAACAGCCCCGACGCCTCACGACCGTAAAAAATTTCTAAAAAATTTGAACACCCAGCCCCAAGTTTTGGGACCGATCCTCACGCATCATTCAAATCAAACATCGACAAAGTACTTAAAGAATGAATAAAACCCAAGTAGGAGAAACCCCTACCTCAAGGAGTTTGTCAAACTCACAATCCGGTGATTCACGGCAAGCCCCTCTCCGCAGAGCAAAGCCTTCTTGTCCCGAAGACTGCCAATCTAGCCGACCGCTGCTGGAGATTTAGAGAGAAGCTTCTCTCTCTCGGTTGAAAATTCCATTTTCGGGCTGCTGCTCAAAACCCGCCCAGCCCCACTCCGCATCACTTGCCTTTACTGGAGAAGAAGAACACTGAGCCATTTTTTGTTTTATTATCATTTAAATCAAACTCCAAAATGACCATTGGTGTCCCTATTCTCCCGCTTTGACATTCGCACTAATCCGGCCATCCATTTTCATTATTTCAATTAATACCAATTTATGGCACATGAGTACATGTTATATGTGACTTCTCGCGCATCGAAAATCATATTGATGACACCCAAACGATGTTCGAAAACATGTAAATTCCGGGATCATTCTTCTTAATCTAATTTTAAATTTTACGTAAGGCTAGCTAGATTTTCGCGAGACGATTCCAACGATGAAATCCGTTTCGTCATCCGAGATCTAGAGAATAAATTTCGGATTTTTAACCGAATTTACAATTTTGTAATCGAAATTACGATTTTGCCCTTTTTACAGAAATTGGAATTTCTCGGGTCTTACAAATTTCATATCAAATTTTGAAAGATTGTTACTGTATGTTTCTTTGGATTAAGTATTTTTTTATTAGGTATTGGATACATAATCCATTGTAAGATTCTTATTAAGTAATTGATTACTAACCTTGGAGTTCCTGCTCAATTTCGGCTTTTGGACATAAAAGTTGCACAACCCTAGAGAATGGCTCGATCTAATTAATTTTATTTAACAAATCATTAATATCTTTTTGCAATACTTTGTAGTTTGGATTCATTTGGATTGGTCTTGCCTTAGTAGGAATTTGATTTTCAGTAAAATCTTTTTCATATGGTAGAGAAACCATATGTTGTTTCCTGTTCCAAAAAGCATTTGGAATGGAGGAACACAAATTAATTTCAATTTGTTTTTGAACTTGCTTAATCCTTTCTTGTAGTTGCTTAGATTTCAGGTTTTCTTATGTTTTCTTATATTGAATTTCCTTCTTAAGAAATTTGACATGTTGTTTTTGTTGAAGAAGATTAATGGTATCTTTAAAGTCAAGTTTACTTATTTTAATTTATGCCTTTGACAAAGTCTCAAAATAATATCTCGTGATCTTTATAAGTTGTTTGTAATCCCCTACTATCTATATGAAAGGGTATGTAATTAAAGCAGGCAGTTCCTAAACAATTTGATGACTACTTCTTACTAATAAAAATAGGTTTTGATACAAATATCATTTTGGTACATATATGGCCTTTGTGGTATTTATATTGTACCTTTAGAGGAACATTATCGGCCGCGATGTTTTGTGAGGTTTTGAAAAAATATACATTAGGAATCAATTCTTCTTGTATACGGTTTAGATTAGCTCCTGAATCAATCAAATCTATAAAACTTGTTTGAAAATCAGGATTTATTTTTAAAGTAATTTTGGTATACCATCTTTGTTTTTTAACAATAGTCATGCTATTAACAAAATTATCTAAATCTTCAAAGGTTTGTGGGGTTGGAGACTCTTTGAGTTTCTATATTCGAATTTTTAAAATCTAGATTTTGAGTAAAGGTCTTTAATTCTTCAATTTGTGTTTTTATTAGTTTTATTTCTAGTTGTAAATCTTGAATTACGACAAGATCGTGTACTTCGAATTCGTCGTATAATATCTTTAAATCAGAAAAATAGTAAAACCTGTGAAAATTTTAAATTTGAATTTTCTTTATAAAAGGGGGCAAACTAGTAATTTATCTAATAGTCCAGAGAAAAGTTGAGATTTTTCTATATCTCGGATGACGAAACGGATTGCACCGTTGGAATCGTCTCGCGAAATCTAGCTATCCAGTCGAATTTCGTTGAATTCCGAGATAGTTGGAATTTCACGTATTTCGAGGCAACAGTAAGCTTCGCGACACATGGTAAGCCATGTGATGATTAGCTGTGTTGCAAACCATGGGTGACACATGGCATGCCATGTGGGTGACACATGGCATGCCATGTGTCAACATGCATGGCTCCTTTGAAGCCTATATAAGGGGCTTCACATGGGTCGGTTTCTACAGCAAGGGGCAAAGAGTCACCATGGAGCAAGAAGAGAAGGAGGGGAAGGGAAAAGAGAAAGTGAGGAAAGGGGAAAAGAGAAAGGGAGGAAAAGAAAAGAAAAGGAAAGAAGAAAAGAGGTTGAAGGAAAGGGAGGAAGAGAGTAAAAAGCAAAGAAAGGAAGGAGTGTTGTGCAAATGAGTAGACCTGACTTTAAAGAACCCTGAATCGCGCTTACAAGAGGTAGGTTTCCTCCTACTCTGGTTATTTTACGCCTAGGGGCCGTGTAATGGCATACGGGTTTCGTCTAGTTTTTCGAGCGAATTTGTATGTTGTGTGGTTCGTTTGTGATTGTGTGATGGTCAAAGACCAGTTTCATGGGGTTTTGGGACTGTCCGAAACCGAACATTGTGTTCCGGGACAACAAAAATCCTGAGCATAATGGCCATAACTTTCCCGTTCGAACTCCGATTTGCACGTTCTTGGACTCTACGGAAAGCTCGTTGAGTCTATAATTTAATAGAATAAATTACTCAACCAAAATGTGGGCTTAACATTGGGCTGGGCCACGGAAAGTTGAGGAATGGTCCTTTCTAGTTTCCGAAACTTCTGTTTTTGGAATCGGTTTGTAACTGAAACGCTTGGGGTTGCGTATGGCCTGAGCAGGGAATTGCGTGTTGGATGTTTTGTGTGGTAGTTACAAAAATTGGACTTTCTGGACTAAGTCCGGATTATTTCCGAGGCTAAGCATGGCCGGATTTATGGTCGGGAATGGCTAATGTGTGTTATTGCCATAAATTGAATAACATGCCGAATATGTGATATGTGTGATAAAGATGGAAATAATTATATTGGGCTATATGACCGACATACTATGTCTCAGCTTGAATATGAATTGGCGGCATTACTTGCCTAAGTAATGGTTGAATTATGTTACTGGCATGTTTGAACGATGTGTTGACATGAATGAACTGAATGATAGAAAAGGTGTAGTGCATGCTTATGTGATGTACTAATTTGAAAGTGTGGAATATTAATATGACTGCATGTATGTTGATGTTGAACTAAATATATGAAATATTGTGTGCATTTGAGATGAGTGTTCATAACACACATATAGTATATGGTGTAGAATGTCCATGTAGAGGTCTTCATACATTGGTCATGGGTTTGAGTGTAGTGGCACAAATTGCATTGTATCAGGTATAGAATACCTCATTACATGGGTGCATGGTACTAGTTTGGTACTACGCTTGAGTGTAATCCTCGTGGGCTTGGAATGGGACGAAGTCCGATTGAGTTCCACAAGAGTTAAATGAATGGAAATGAAATGTGCTCAGTATAGCAAGTGTGGGATAGATACTCCCTGTGAAAAGCCTGAAAACTTGGTTAGACAGCGTATCCATCGGTGAAAGCCCGAAAAATGTCGGAGGGTGTAAGAGACCCCGCTGAGGACTCCTCGGAGTTCTGCTGCCCAAAAGACACAAACGACAACAAATATCACATAGACTAGCGGTGGTGAGGGACGGGAGTCGAGACTCGACTGATATTGATTTCCATTACACTTCAGACTGGGTGGTGGGTCGAGGTTGACCCATGGGGCATGAGTGTCATCTCATACATGCATGTAGTTTTTTTCCATGATAGGGATAACATGTATGCACGGGATTGGTGGTCAGTTCACCGCCAAATGATCATTTCGCATGTGCACCTAAAGGGAATAATTTCTGTAAGATTTATCTCTACTGGGAGTTAGCTCACCCCGTTGTGAGACCCCCTTTTTCAGGTATAGGATAGGTACAGTGCATCGACGCTCCCTAAAGGCCGATTATGAAGCGTACGGACTGCGGGCCTTGATTCATGTTTCTTCTTGTGTATATTAGAACAAACTAGTTTTTAATATATGTTTTAAGAGTGATATAATAACTTTCGATCTATAGAAATGTATGGTTTTGTAATCGTATGGACGAATATGGATGATGGGCCCTATTGGGCCATTTTACTATGCATAGGTCTCATGATACGAGACACACAGTTTCCAGTTGAAGGTGGTCAACGGACCCCCGGTTTTGGGGCGTCACAAATTGTATCGAGCTTAGGTATACGAATACTGTGGCTCAGTAAGTAATGGGTCTAGGATATGCTGTTAATGTGTAGGAGCATCTTGGTGTCGGAGCTTGGGTTAGAATTACCTAGTGCTTGATATCCAGATCATAGTTTGTTATCAAGGTTTAGGTAGGAGGTTACCTAGGAGCCCACAGATAGATTAGATCACGCATGCATCAGATGTTTTCTCGTGTATGCTTTGGATTGTATGTGCGTGATTGTGTGTTACAAATTATGTGAATTATATACGTGGTGGGATGCATATAGGAAATGCGAACACTAAGGTTGAGAAACGTAACCTTAGGAGTTCGAGAAACGAACGGATGGTTCGACATAGGGCCTGTCATTGGGTTGGCATGTGCACTAATAGTAGGACATGAAAATGATTCTAAATTTGTTGTTTCACTTGTGTAGATGGCAAGTAGAGGACAAGGGCGTAGAGGTCGTCCACGGGGCGATGGTCGACCACCACCTGTTTTTGATCAGCAGGCCTTCATAGAGGCCATGGGTGCTGCGATAGCCAGTTTCATCGCACAAAGCAATGCAAAATAGAGGTCGTGAGAGGTGCGCAACCTCCGTAGGTTCAAGGCACATCATCCTCCGACGCTCACGGAGTGAGGGAATCTGGCGGTGTAGCTTCGACCATTGTCTCACGATTGAGAGGATTCTCCGCTATGGAGATCACCTCCGATGTTACTGATTACGCCGGCTTCATCCTGTAGCCAGGGTGAGTCCCAGATCTCGCGGAGCTGGGTCACTTAATTTCCAGGACTCGAGACTATGACACTGGATGATTTGCACACTATTCATGGGGGAAGTATCATCCACCTTCGCTTAGACATGTGAAGGCCCGAGAGTTCCTTGAGCTGAGACAGGGGGCGATGACTGTACTTGAGTATGTAGCCGTATTCACGTAGCTGGCACGCTTCTCGGATGATTATGCATACCGACGCGCCAAGGTCAGGAAGTTCGAGGATGGGCTGAAGTTGTCCATTCGGGGCAAGATTATAGGACATAACCTACAAGATATGGACTCGATGTTCAGTACAGCCTTGATCATTGAGTAAGAGGTAGATGACGCTCGTAATATCCGGGATGCGGGTGCTAGTGATAAGAAGAGGGGGAGCCAAACTTCTTCTTCAAGCTCCTGAAAGAAGCAGGACTGCTCCACTAGGTTTCAAGGGCTGGGCCGTGGCCAACAGGCCAAGGCCATGTCCCGTTACTACCAAAGCAGGGCGTATGACATGTTTCCATTGC